>JAHZMZ010004281.1:0-18018 GCA_027743805.1 Lepidocyrtoides sp. E14 | reverse complement strand
GCTTGGATGAAGACAGAGAAAGCAAAAGAGAGACTAGTGCGTAGAGCGAAAGAAGAGAAGAGGAGTCAACACCGCCGCCATCATCGACATTACATCCGTGGCCATACTTTCACCACAGAATGCTGTTCATGCTTTCTCCTCTCATTTTGCATGCTTTTCCCCTTTTCACTCTCTCGCTCAAACTCAACTTTATTGTGAAAAAAAACATAAGCACACTTTGTCTCTCTTTTTCGATCCGTCTCTATCTCTCCCTATTCCATTCCTATTCTAGTCACCAGTTCTGCACAAAAAAAATAACAACAACAGGAGCAGAAGCAGACAATATTTTTGCTGTTCTTGCTCTTCTCAACTTCTTTTCTGGCTGATAAACAACTTACCAAGAGTTCCCATTCGGAGGAAAAAGGATCCATGGGCAGTGTCACTTTGGCTCGTCTTAGGTTTTTGGTTCTCTTTGGCAGATGTTGTGGCCGACTCCGCAGCAGGTTTTTCTTGGCCTTGTGAAGGTGGTTGAGCAGCCGTTGATTCTGCCTCTCCAGATCCGTCATTGAGATTCACATCCTTTGCGTCACTCCCCTTCCTCACCCCTTTTAGCATGCTCTACAGATAGGAATAGACAAGGCATGTATAAAATATTGCATTCCTCCTCTTCAAAATATTTCTGCGACCAGTAAATGCTTACTAGGCTAAAATCTCCCTACCCTCTCCAACTTGAAATATCTCTCAACATTTCCGAAGTAACTTTGGTAAGTACAACCGCTTACATTATTTACACTTATGGTTAGCAACAGTCTGAAAGCGAAAGTTTTATTGGTTTATTTCTGTAGGAAAGGGAGGAAGATTGCATTTATTTACACTTTACAATGACAAGTTGGTCGGATGTGTCAAAATCATGGTAATTGTGAAGCGGTTGTTTACTGGATCACTGTTCAGTAGAATAATAAAATTTTCATTATTCCAGAATCCCTTTCCAACAGACACGCTCCTTCAGAGTTTTGCTAATTAAATTATTCAATACATTTTATTATTTTATTTCTGCTCTGCAGGTTTGCTTATTGTATTCTGTCTTTGGAATATTTTTATATTATTCAGAAAAGTTCTCGGAAGAACAACTACCAACTAATAATAATAAATATTAGTACGGCATGAAGCTAGGAGTAGTAGATCAAATCTCATTGGCGTTTGCAACGGTGAAGCTGTTAATTGGGTTAAGCCGACAGTCGTGCCTATGCCAGTGCTACGTTTCCTTTTGTCGAGAAACATATTAGTTAGTGAAATAGACAGGGTTGATGAAATGACTACTGAGGAGGCATTCATTATCCAGAGTCATGAAGCATTACATCAATTCTCAGCAAAATAATATGCTGCCAACTACCACCAAAAAAAAGGAATCAGCTAGACTAAGCCTCTGAGAATATTATATGACAGTTTTTAGAGACAAAAGCTGAAAATGTCAAAGGAGTAAAAGGTGAAAGTAGCAAGCAAGCAGCAGCAGCAACGCGCTTTTTTTTCTCTTTTCTCTTTCTTCTTTTCCTTTTATACTTGTTCTATTTACAAATAAGTAGCTACTTTTGTTTATCACTGCGCAACAACAAGGGACTTGCTTTTATCCATCAGTGGTCACATTATATTAGATATTAGATTCCTTGTCTCAAACAGAACAGTCATATGATAGGGCTGACAAGAAGAAGAGAGAGAAAAAAAACGAAAAAAGGGATGAAAATTGAGAAGAAACGAGAGAAAGATGACTATGACATGAAATTGGCATGGCAGATTGCGCACAGACAAACGCCTATACTTCTTTCTTCCTTTTCTCTGTAACAATTCTGTTTGTGAAGAAGAGAACAAAACAAATGAAAAACAAAATAATGGGAAATAGGATGTCGAAATCGCATATTACGTACCTATGCTGCTAAGTCAAGCTTTCTAAGCTAGTGAAGATACTTAGTTAACATGAAACACAATATCATTTATTTACAGGCAGACCAAGTCTTGTAAGTAGTAGAAACATATTTTTTGTCGGTTGTATCGGGTATCGTCAGGAAGCTATGCATGTAGAAAGCTCAACCATCAAACAATAATGATTAGACATTCCTCTCATTCCTAAAAGCAGCAGAAACGATGCAAAACTTATTTAAAGGGGTCTGGTGTTTATACACATTCACACAATATAATGTAACACTACTATAATTGTCTGGCATATTTTATGTATTAGAGAAATGAAAATTTTATTTCTTCAGAGAACCATTTCATGTTATCACTCAGCAAAAGCTTAAATTGAGTTATAGTCGATTTTGGGGGAAAAGTAGAGCAGAAACTGTTCTAAAAAGATGCAATTTGGCTGATGGTTTGGCAGCTTAGTGATGAGCGATCGGTTACGACGACAATGGTGGCGTTTCCACACATAAAAATATATTGTTTCTCACCAATACAAATGCATTCAACATAAATGTAATGGGACGGCTTCAGCGTGATTCTACTATTATGACTTTTTGAGATTCAAGTTGGGTAAATTGGGATAAAAAAAGGGTATTGTTTGTACATGATGGCCGGCTTGATGTATTTTATGTGTATTGCAAAAAGATTTCATTCTTCTTTACTCTTCATTCTCGTGTATGAAAAAGTTATGAAAAATTGTAAGGAATGTCACGTCAGCACAACTACTTTTTATAACACTACAACAACAATGCTTTCTAGTAGATTCATTTGAAACCTACAACAGAAAAAACATACTTCCTGTAGTTGTTTGTACATTCTAGTTTTCCGTTACTTTGAAGATTTTGATTCGTTCAAAATCCTTTTCTACTGCTTTCTGCTGATGTAAAATGCAACTGGCGGAATTAACCTAGCAGCTGAAATATGTCTACTGTTGATAACGCTTGCAAAAAAAAATATGCTGGGAATGATTTTGACGCTTTCTTTACAGAATCGAATGGCATTATTGATACGATGTGGTACGGAAGAATAAACACAGAAAAGCACAATCATGAGACTTTTCATGGCACAATTTTAGGATTGCTCACATTTTCACTCTTTGGGGTTTGGAACATTCTACAGGGAACTGAAATTGGAGAAAATTGCCTAATACGTCCAATCATTACAACGAGTAGATTCTCGACTATTAATGCATTTCATATTATGTACTTCATTTACGCATAGCTTGATTTGCAATTTTGAACAAAAAATTTGGTTATTATGAGCTATAAATTTTAATGAAATTAATGGCAATGACGTTTTTATTGCTACTTAATATGCCTTCCAAAAGGATATAAACCACGTTTTCAAGAGAGAAATAGTGGAATTTGTTCAGTAATTAAGTTTGCAAGCCAAAACGAAAGAAATGATAATAGTTTAAAGCCATGACAGAGATAAAACAGGGAGTATAAAGGAATTAAGCATGCATGCAAACACGAGAACATGTACAAACAAGACTACTAAAAATGATAGCAATGAACACAATATCCGGTTAAGTAAGTAAAACCATAGTTAAAAATGATAATTACAAAAATAAAAATAAAAGAAAGTCATTAAAAATCAGGGCACAAACCTCACTCGGCAAGATTGGGTCAAGTCTTTCCCGTTCGGCTAATTCATACTTGCCTTTGTGACGACCTTCCTACAGGAAAAACAGTAGAAGAGCATACAATACTACACAACTTTTTTATGATAACTTACATTGCACTACTACTCAATATTAATCATACCATAACAAAAGTGTACTGGAAAATTTTACATCCTTTAAATTTACTGCAGTACATTAGGATCATCCAAAAAAAGAAGATGAAAAATAGAATATCTATAAAATAGCTACTTCTTTCAATCAAACCACAAATAGCAAAAGTAAACGAAAGGAACTGAAACAGGTATGAGAAACCATCGTTTCATTCACCATTCCAAAATAAAAATATTCTCGTTATGTAAATATAGTGGTAGAAATGCAAATCTAAATAAATGTAATTAGATTCAATTGTAAGAAAACCCGCGCATTGCATCTATTTTTCGTTTTGGTATTCATCCTCGTTTTCATCATCTTTGTACCATCTAGTTTAAAATACCAGCATTAGGGCACATTCCTTAAGAAAAGTGAAAAGACGTGGTGGTATTTTTGTGGTGAAAAAAAAAAGAAATAGTGAAAGCTAGAAAAGGAATGAAAGTCTCTGTAGAAATAAAATAGAAACATTTTTTTTTTCTTCTAAAATTCAATTCGTCCCACCGTCTTGCGTTTACCACACAGTAGCAGTTGCATTAGAAACGGCAAAAGTAGTGGTAAAAGAAGCGGTAGAAGAATAGGAATCATCAAATATTAAGAAAACGTGCAGTATGTAGTAGTAGCAGATGAACACGTTCCATAACCAAATGCCTGTTATTATTATGCACAGGGAAAAAAAGACATTTACTCTCTGCGTTATACACAACATGATACACAGCTTGTTTTACAATGTGAGCGAGAGGGACCTGCTCAGACTTTTTAAAAGATTTTAACCCTTTTGAAACGTAAAGCAAAATACTTCACTCCATCTGCATCTGTCTTAAAAATTAATCTTCCAACAGCACCAGCAGCCGCACAGTCTTTAGGCAGTAGCAGCGCGGCTCTTTTCTCATTTCATTCTGTGAAGATTATTTCTGAGGAAAAGAGTAAACAGAGGATAAAAGAATAACATATAATATGACTCATGCCTGCCCAATAACATGAAATGGCAAATGGAAGAGAAAGTTGCTTTTTATCTGCCACTCTTCCCAACAGTGCGACTGTTATTATGCATTCATACATATGCATGCATATCATACAAACTCTCTCTGTCTCTCTCTCTTCAATGTGCAAGTAGGTAAAAAGCTTTTCTTTTTTTTAAATAAAAGGAGACATTACTTTTCCAAAAAAAAGTTTTTTTTTCACTCTCTCATGTAACCTTTTTTTCTTGGAAAGGATGTAATATCAGTACTATTGTTGACTATCATTACCACACACCAGGAGCAGAGTCTTTTCGTAATATGAATATTCCACTGAATAACTCTTAAAAATACCTTAATATAAAATGCGTTTCAGTATATCTTTCATAACAAACTGAGCATTTCTCATAAATATAAGAGGAAACGCTTGCAATGCCTTTAAAGTACTTTTTCCACTCCATTTGATCCATTATTAAAACAATGGTAAGGCCATACTTGCTAAAAGGATTTTGGTTGCACTGCTGCTACTGCTGGAATTTTTTTTTTTTTTGCCTAATCTCAAAACGTGATGATTGCAACATCAAAAGGTATTAAATCACGGCATGACAAATGAAACTGTGGATATGCTATAACAAACAATAAAATACTAAATGACAGACTTATTTGGTTATTTTTACCACATAAAATAATGGAAAAGTAAAGTTGTCAGTATTCCCATTTTCCCCCAGTGTGATTTCCTCTTTAGAGTAAGGATTTTTTAAGTGTAGTGTTCATTGAACTACTATACCCTAATTTATGTGGGTACTTAAATATACATACATGCATGCATGTGCCCAATAGTATTGCTAAAGTTTATATTGAGTTCTTTCCACAATGAAATTGCACAGTTCAGAAACAGGCACTTTTATTTTTTTCCGACAAACTACCCAGCATTAACACCACATTTCCTATAGATAAATCTCTAGTACTTTGATCTGACGACAAATCAAACACGGTATAGAAACAGCAAACCTCGACTCACTACGATTAATTTCTTCTTTTCATTTTGAAAACTTAATTATAGACGCTAGTCACGTAGCATATAAAAATAAAATTACATGCATATAGCACCAAACTTAGTTTGAAATATATTTGCTTATAGCGCAAAGCGCATGTATGTATATTGCTTTCGCTTGCTGTACGGAAATGGCTTTGTGAAGAAGAAAAAAAAGTAGTTTTTTATAGCAAAATAGATATGTATGCTATCTTTTTAGAAAAGTAGATATATTACTTCGTTTCCTTTCTATTTTCATACGGATCACGGAGTATAGAAAAGGTTTCTTGAAGAAAGAAAATATCATTTGTCGCATCCTGCCTCAACAGGATATTGATAAATTAATGTGTGATGTGTACCTTGTCTGTAAAGAAAGAAACAGGAGTTGAAATACTGATGCTACGAAAGTTTTAAAAAATCGCTGCAATTGTGAATATAATAAAAGCTCATGGCGAGGAAGTCATGTTTTTTTTGGCTCTTTTATGTGAAAATACTTTCACAAATGTGCTTACAGCTCTACCCTTAAGGTTCAATTTTAAGTCATCTCACTTACTTTTGTACGTACTTATGTTTTTTTCTACGTATGAAACGATATCGTATTACGAAGCCGTTTATAAAAAAAACGTATACAGCTTGTTATCAACGTTAATAACTTTCTCATACTGAAGTCAGCGAGCCGTGCTGTGTTTTGTAAGGAAAACTCATTTTTTCACATTTCTAAAGCATGCCAAGTATTTTCTTGTGAAGTTCAAAAGAAGAAAGAAGCCCGTAATATTAGTGAATATATTATTGTATCTAGGCGTGTACTACTAAAAAATCCCTTTACAAACAGATCTGAGAAAGGAACATGAACAAATACTTTTTACGTTTTTCTTCTTTCATTATTATTGCAAAAAAAATAATGCAAATGCTAGTGTACATACGTAATTTAAAATATCGACTTGTAAATACAATGGTGCTACTCTTTGTAGCTTACGTTTGATAATTCCAAACTGATGAGCTCACTAACGAAGCAAAGTTTTCATAATCTTTACTCAGAATGTGCCATAATAAGTTATGTTTGTCGATGTTTCAATTTACAATTGTTTGTTTTGGATGCAGTGCCTACTTACTTCAAACATTTGTATCGAACATTGGCTTTTCCATTTCAGATTTTCTCTAGGCTTGGTTCAACTACTACTCTCTGATTGCAGTAAATGGACGGACGGATAGACACATAGTTGAACATAAAACGTTGCGTATATACCGCAGTTCAATTAGTTTTCGCTACTTAATAAACGACAGACTGTTATCTGACCTCAGCAACTGACTACGATGATGATCATCACATCATCATCATGATTGTACTGCTGCTGCTGATGATGATCGTCTTGGTTGACAAGTACATCTCCAGGAAAGGAGATAAAGAAAACGATGGAAATGACTTTGGAAATATGAAAGGAACGCGTAAGATGGTGAAATGAGAAAATAAAAGGACTTACTTGAAGAAATGACTGCTTCCTTTCACCCGACTTGCTGGCAGTAGCATCCGAAGCAACTTCCTCATCCTTTTTGGCTTCCTTGTCCTTTTTCTCCTTGTTTCGTTGCCTTTTCTTTTGAGACGAGTCATGGAGCAGGTAGCAGAACACATAGAGGAAAAAGAGAATGCTTCCTCCATACAAGTATGTGAAGATAACCTGTCGTGTTTCCCACGAATATTGTCAACAGCAGGGTAGCAGTAGAAAAAAATGCAATGTACAGCATAAAAATGAGAGTTGTTCAAGACGAACAGCCATGACCAAAAAAAGGGTATATATTTTTTGGACGGAGATCAGGTTGAGTTTTTTTTTCCAGTTGCGAAAAAGTCACGTAAACCATGGAACAAGAAACAAAAAACGAGTGAAATTAGAAACTTTGAACAAGCATAACTTGACTCTCCTACACAAGTTAAGAGCACTAAAACTTAAATACCTTTTTTTAGTTTATAGTAGAAGCACACGAAGTAAGTAATACCAAGCGTTTGCAATCTCTTTGTACTTTACTTCTTCAAATTAATGGATACCAGGACAAGTATTAGAAATACTTTCCTTTTGCACACAATACTCACCTTCTCTAAAAAAAATGCGATAAATCTTTTCGATCTGAGAATGTGTAGAAAATCTTCAAACTTTATTTACTTTCATCATAAAAATAAATTATTGCATCATGATGTATAGTATATATGTACATATATGTCAAAGTATAAAATTACATAGAAATATAGTCAAAATATTAATTTCTTCTCATAATATTTGGTAGCATAGTAACACAAAGAGTTTTGTTGATTGAAAACGCTACTTATTTACTCAAAGCGTATTTGCACGCTAGACACCGACGATGGTAAGCATCAAACTGAAGCAGCTCCGAGCAAAATCTATTGTTAGATAGTAATTACTATCAAGGGAATAGATAAGGTCGTTGCCCTATTTCATAAGCATTTTACTAAAAGTTTCCTAGAAATTGTTGATTCGGGAGCAAATTAAGTTTCATACTTGCTTTTCAATATTACTATGAAATGTTCTCTCTCCTCTAACTCTCTCTCTCTTCTAAAAACTGTGTGATGACGGTAGTAGCATTTTCAATTTGTAATATGAACTGTCCATCTACATTGAATCTTTTGAAAAAGTAACATCATCATTTTCATGGAAACAGCCAATGACCAATGGCAACATAGCGAACAGTTCTAACTTTGGGTTCATTAAATGAAGACCATTAAAAGCAATTGGGTGCTCATAACCGCATGGAAGAGGGCTTAGCATTGACATCATACATCTTCCTGTTATTTACTTGTATATTATGTACATATTAATAATAAAAAGTTCCGGTTACACTGAATGACACCAACAGAAGAAGAAAGGTCAAAGGAACGAAAAGACATGATATCATGTAAATATACACGGCACAGTTGCGGCATCAAACGAAAGAAGCATTGGACGCAGCAGTTGGTGCAACGAATGTTACATGTTAAAAAGTCTGGTCACCTTTTCTTCTCCCATTTGGACCATCCAGTGCACATGATCTTCGTGATGCTTCACGAAAGCAAAATTAATGTTTTCTACATGGTTCTCTATTTATCTGTGTGTATCTTTGCATCATTCTATGTACAT
The DNA here is from genome assembly GCA_027743805.1 of Lepidocyrtoides sp. E14. Taxonomy (NCBI): domain Eukaryota; kingdom Metazoa; phylum Arthropoda; class Collembola; order Entomobryomorpha; family Entomobryidae; genus Lepidocyrtoides; species Lepidocyrtoides sp. E14. Next base: position 9,195 of record JAHZMZ010004281.1, on the reverse strand, counting down.
TATGCATTCAATGTGATTCGGCATCAGAGTAGATAAACCTTTTGAAGAGGCAAAATCCTTAATCGAGTTAATAAAAGCTGATTAATGCATCCTTAGCAACAACACCAAAACCGTCATGATTTCGTTCTACTGCTAACACACATTACTCTTTGAAGTAGTAAACAAGTCGTTTTTGTATGTATTTTTAGCCTCTAATAAGCATCATATTATAGGCGAATGAACATTACCATATTCATATCTTTAAAATGAATTTCTGTTCAGTTTCCCCCAAATGGTATTCATCCAAGTTACTTTGTAGAAGAGTTTGATCGTATGCTTTGATCAAGATTTTGCAAACGCTTTCATAATTACCTACATGCATTTTCAGATTAGAAAAAAAAAATTTATAAAGTGCGATGATAAATCATCACAAACTTACCTCAAAGAAGTAGAGGGGAACATTGAGGGTGATCACTTCAGAGAGGAGAAATGCCAAACAAACAATCACTGCGAGTTTGCAATATAGGGCACTCGTAATGATGAATAGGGATGTCCTGCAGACAAAATACAAAAAAAACAAGAGAAATATAAGTACCGTCATCAGGATTCAGGATGATCATACGTGTGTATCTTTAAAGTTGCCGCTGGGAAAGTACATAATGTGGAAATGCACACGAATATCAAAGAAGTACAGCAAGCCTTAGCAAGTGTGCATGAGATCTTCACCAAAACCACCAACACCTTGCGTTCCTTTGCACTCTCTCAGTACTAACTACTTAAACTAAACTATATGAAACGTCAGGGAAAATCTGTCTCCCTGTCTATCTCTCTGAATGAATGCATACATATGTACACTTAAAGGTATACAAAATGCCACCTCAAAATACTTGACTATTTCGCCTTATCACTAATTCAACGCACACAGTTTTCACATTTATAACCCATACTAAAAACAGAAAAGGGCTTTGTAGCAGTGAAAACACTTGGAGGAAAGATTTGTACATAATATAGGAATATGCACATAGATGGATGAATAATATACTGCTTTAGCATTGCGGTTTTTGACTTTTTGTTTTTTCAACGCTGCTCCGTGTTCTACCAACATTTGGAAAAGCTTTACGCAAGAGAGTACGAAGAAAAAGGAGAAATGATGATGATGCCGCTTTCTCCGGTTGACTGAGCCAAATTGCGTACATGACAGGAGTGAGTGGTACGTACAATTTGTGTTTCCTTTCTGCGATTTCCCTTCTTTTATCTTATAAACAGATAAGCATGTATGCTATTTACGTTTTGAATGTAACATCATATATGAAGATGGTGATGGGCTTAGTCTGTCTCTCTGTGTCTTTTCCTTCCTATTTGATATGCATAGCTGTTGTTTTTGGAAATAATGCTCTTTGGGCTTTTCCGTTGAGTAAACTCTTGTCAGTTTTGGTGTACATATTATACATTGTGTACGTACATGCTTGCTTAGTAAATCGCACACAATTCTAGCTGATTTACGTGATACTCAATTATGAAATTACCTATTCATTGACACTGTCAAAGAAAATGGCATGCTTGTTAGAAGCTATGTGACAATGTATGACATTCTATTCAGGTTTTCCCAGTATTTTCAATGAGCAATCTGGAGTTGTTTATGGAATTGATAATAAAAGTCAGTTGTTATTTGTCACAATCAACACCTTCTATAGTTAGCCAAGTGTATATGATTTGATTTTTGACTTGAGCAAGCTTACATGAAACAGTTTTATCATACAGATTGATTCAAAATTCAAAGCAAAAGCAATATAATTAATCGCCAAAGAGCAAAATTTAAGAACAAGCTTACATGGAAGATTGAAAATATGAATGTAAAAGCCGAAAGGGAAATGCAAACTACATATAAACAAGTAATGTTCAGAGCCAAGAACTCCTCCTCAGCTTTCTCTTCAGTTTTGACAAATTTTACCAATTTCAGTTTAATCACCAACCCCAAAAGCTAGTAAAAATACGTATATATTTTTTTGTACTGCCGTTTAACTCACAATTTACTTGAAGCGGATAGCTTCAAACACAAATTCGGGTTTTACAAACAAGACCATATTTTTGTACACGGTAAACATTACTCTATTTATCTGCCCTATTTATCCATTGCATTTAAAACTACAACATGACTCCTGATCATGCACTCTTGTATAGTAATTTGTTTCTATGTATATCTTATTTATTTTTAAGCCCCTTTCGTGTCCGCTCTCATGCATGCTTCGGTAACATTTCATTTTTTATTCATTGCTCACAAAAGGATATTATCCATTTTTATTGCATTCCTGTGCACCATACGAACTGGAGGTATATATGCACAGTACATGCACAACAATAACTTCATTTCATGTAAATAATGCTAACTGTAGGAAATATACATACAACTGTTTTTTTATTTATAGTTTATTAAAGGAAGAAGAACAATGAACTGGTTTTATGTATATGATTTTTTGTTATGGCTACTCACTCAGTTACTGCTGCTGGTCAAGCGCTTAGCAATAATAATGAACTAAAGAGAGGATACACATCTTTTTGCTTGTGCACATTCAATAGCAATAATAATAATAATAATAGGCTAAAAAAAAGTTTTCTGCTCGGTTATCTGAGTAATAATAAATGTGCGAAAAAGGAAGTAGCGGGGCAATTTATTATACATGTATATAGTGTACACATGTAGCCATGTAGATACATTTTGTAATATGTAGAAAACACGCAGGTATGCTGTACCACAAAATGTAGATGTCAATAGATAGTGCCCAAGTTGCAAAAGCATGTACACGGGATAGTTATACTTTTCCCTATAACAACCTTCCACAACGAATTTGGGCACAAATTTACAAAGTAAATAGCATGTTAGTAATGTATCAAATTCCAGTGATGTTTTAACTAACAGGAAAGAAAAAAATGGATGGGTAGACAATTCCTACCGCCACTTACTTCCGTATCTCACACATTACCTACACATACCATGTTATTGCCCTCAGAAGAATTGAGCAGAAGTCCTGAAGGAACAAGCAAAAAGAGGAGTAAAATCATCCTTCAAACACCACATAGTCTATGCCTATCTGTCTACTTGGCGCGGTACGAAAAGAAAACATCATTTTGAAACGTTCAACTGTAAGCAAAAATAAAAAAAACTTTTGCCAGACCATTATAATTATGAACAGTGTGTGTCTCTAGAGGGATTAGCCTATAATTTGAGGGCCGCAAAGTACAGAAAATGCTACTTGTTACCTACTGCTACCTATATACCCACTTGCATATTTCCTTAGTTAACTTGAAAAACTGAAAGTAAAGCCAAACAGAAGGCATATTGCTATAAACAACTGCTGTAATTTTAACGCCAAGGAAGGCCATTATAGAACTTGAAGTGAGTTTACTAGGTTGAAAAATATTTATTTAGATGTCAACTAAAAGTATCGTTGCTTCCACCAATTTTCACTCATAGATCAAACACACCATCAAATATAGCTGCCAAACATATAACTTATTCTTTCAAGAATAAATTCTGCTACGAATGTGTACAAGAATAGAATTATAATAAGCTAGTTTAAATGTAATAGGGTAGGTTTCCATTTTCTACACTGGTTGTGTTTAATATTTGCGTCCATTGAACTTTTCTTTGCATTATTAGTGAGCTCGTTATGTTTACAATATATTCATGCATAAATAACACTCAAAACGCATTGAAATGTGAAATAATTGTCATCAAAGAGTTTGTCATTTTGATTAGCACAAAAAAAATGCAGACCCTTTCAGTGGTATTTCCAGCCACGACATGATGTTTATTCCAATCCAGCAATTTTTATGTAAAAGACCTCGCAAATTCACAGCTTTCAACGATGATTGATTCCAATTCCTTTCACTTTGGAAGAAAAAAACCTCTCTAGACGTATTTCCATAACCATTGACAATAGCGTACACACCAGAGAGAAACCATTAGAGCACAAAAATTCTACACATGGTATGCTGTACCAGTTGCTTTAGCGAGTAGCTGGTTCGTGAAGTGCACACTTTTCACTCATCTCTTCTCTTTTTCGCCATCACCACCGCCACCACCACTAGAATCACCATAACCAGCCACGCAAACAATTTCTAGGAAGCTAAACAAGGTAATAATGACAGCAGCAACAAGAGAGACGATAATGCTGATGACAGTGATTGTGCCAAGTTGTAAAAAAAATATTGGGTTTTGATTAGTTATGTGTGAAAAAAGTATGAAAGTTGTTGTCATGTAAATTTGTACATGATTTGAGCACCACCAACACAAATAAAACACCAGTAGCAACAATCCTGTCGCCAAAAAAAACAAGACCACATGCAATACGCTAATCCACGCATGGACGCTGTTCGGACACAACTAAAAGCTCATTGATGGCTTGCAAAACATGAATGCTCACTAACTGGTTGGTGAAACTGGTGGCGATGGCAAACGCAAAAAAATGTCCCTGTCCAATGGCTACTTTAGCCATCAGTGGCAGAGTACAATCAGTCAGTTGCAAAGCAACAAACAGTAAAAACATGTTTTCATAATAATGTCCAGTTCATATACTTACAGACAGGTATGTATGTAGGTAATATCAATATATATAGTGTATATTATGGCACTTTGAGTAGGTATAAATATGCATACATGTATCAATATATTATGCTACATGTTGATTAGCTTGATTACATTTGCATGGCTAGCTCAATTCAATTTTTTTTAAGGGAAGCAAACTTGATGTAGGCTGCTGCTTAAGCTCACAATACAGTGAACATTGGTCAACAATAAAAATCTAGTGTGCAATTGAAGAAAAGTCCTTTTTTATGCCTGTAATATTGTCAAGTCAACCCTCTCTGCTTCTATAATATAATCATTTGTGTATCACATCACATACATGGGTTGTTGTTGCATAATAAGCGCTCTCTCCTCTCTCTCTCTCTCTCCTTCTCTTTCTCGTCAATAATCATAGTGTACTCGCTCATAATAACTTTGTATAATAATATTACGCTCATGTTCGGTTGGTTTGGCTTTTTAAACTTAGTTATCGCTGGTGGTAGCGGTGCTTGCTGCCTGAAATGCAATGATATATTGCTGCTGGACAAAATACTCCATCGCTCCAACTCCACTCAACTCAACAAGAGTTGAAATGAGAGAGAGAAGTAATGGTTTTTTTTGTAATGACATGATATTCCACCACCACCACTACCACAACAACCGCGTGCATTCCAAAATTGAAGTTTTATACCAGTTCAACTACTACTTGCTTCTGTTGTTATGCAAAAAGTGTGAGTGGAGAGAGAGAGCAAAGAACCTACCAAAAAAAATAATAATAAACTTGCTTTGCCCTGTCTCTCTATCGAGTTATTTAACTGCTAAATACGTAAGTGCAATAGTGCATATATACCTTTTAATGTGGTGTAGGTTTTTTAGGAGGTATAAAAGCATACCAGCAGTAAGTACGTATTTATATAAAGCTACCTTCATGATACTAGTAGTAGAGCCGGGCAAGTTCTGACAGTCATTTCGCTCTCCGTGTCTACATAATCTGTCAATAACACTAACAAAGGCCACATGGAGGAAACGTCAATATTATGTGTAGTGTGTATGTACAGAAAAAGGTTTCATTTTTCAAATGGATTTTTATAGATATTTTTTGCTTGCTTGAACAAAAAGTAGTATGCCTTCAAGCGAGGCACGTCATTTCCTAATGCATTCGTATCATACAAACAGCAAGCAGAAATGTTAAGTACGTACAAAATTATTACAATCCTTTCCGGAGACCTTTTCCATCAAGTAAACATGCATTATGCATTTATAATATTATAGGAATTATAATTCACCCTTGCTCAACCACATTAAAATGGATGTTAACTGCTACTGCTACCACTACTAGTCCTGCAGCGAAAGTGTATTTCATTTAAATAATGTGATGAATTTGTGTGGAGATGAAAATCGTTTTAAATTTTATCCCGTGTGTATAATGTACAGTAAATAAAACATGGTTGTTGTTGTTGTCGTCGTCGTTTCTGAGGAATGTGAGAGCGAGTAGACTGTCAGTCAGTCATCATTGTCGTGGTTGTTGTTGTTGTTGTCGTCGTCGTCATTGCTAAAATTGCGATGTGAAAGGCATTTTATATGAGTTGCATGCTTGATAATGTGTGCGGGGTGAGCGTGTGTGTAGCCGTAGTGCGAAAGTAACATGAATTTTCATAGCACACACCATGGACAAATGAATAAATCGAATATGACTCTCTCTCTCTCTCTCGCTCTTACTCTCTTCCACTTTCAAAAGGAGCATGAAGAGAAGAGGGAGAGCGTGATAGATGGAATTGGAGAGAAGTAAAAGACGTGCACGAACACGAAAGACGTCCAAAACTAATGCATTTTACTTCTCTAATTCTCCAAGCACATATTTCACTTGAACATCCCAATCCCGATCGGCATGACATACCAACATTTACAGACTCACTTTTCTACACAGCCAGTACAAAACTGTGCATATTACAATAATATATTATACATGTAAATAGGCATATTATAAGAACTTCTAAAAACTTGTTCCCCTTTTTTGGATTACATGTTTTCCGTAGTTGGACTTCACTTTACTGTTTTTAGTCTTGTGCCAATTAAACAGCCAATATACATAAACAATAGCAATAAAAATAATAATTATTATAATGGCCAAGTTACTTTTCTACACAGAAGCAGCCGCGAGAAAACACAAATAGCAAAATTTATTAAGTAATGTACATCCTCGTTGTCTGATGCTGAAGAGACTCACTGTCTCTCTTTCTCTCTCTCTCTCTCTTCCATCTCTTGTGCAATTCATTTTAGCCAAAGTAGGCCAGTACATATGATGACTAAAAAATCTACTCTGGATGACGATAATAGCGCTGATGAGAAAGAGAAAGACGGCTGCCTGCCACCAGAGTCAGCGTCAGTATCACTACTACCACAAATGGATTAATAAAACACTGCAGAAAAGTCTGATTAACATTTATATGCCAAAGGACCTTAACCCCTTCTTGTGTTATTCTCATCTCATTACTTTATTGCTTACGAACAGGAGCAGTAACAACAACCGTAGCAAACAACTTTGCCTAAATATTAAGTATGCATGGTTCTGCTGTTTCTACCTCTGGCGAAGTACGTACGTACGTAGTTGTTGCTGCTCTGCTTGCACCAAATTGTTTTATCTGCTGAAATGAAAAGAAGAAACTTTTTCTTTTTTTCCTTTTTTGCATCTAATGAATATTTCACAGACCAGAAGGGACTAAAGTAGCATCTACAACAACAACAACATCTATTGCTCCTTACTACACATGCTACTTCTGTAGTTTTTTAAACTGAAACTCTGGAAACTCGACCACATTGCAATAGCAATGGCAATGAGTGATGACGGAACGAACAAGTTATTTACAAACTTATACATATCCCATGAACAAAACTGTGGTAAAACTCTGTGGCAGAGAAATTTGAGATGCATGTGTTCATACTGGTTGGATTTTCCCTTGCAACATGAACATTTGCATTCAATCAAATATTGTATCAATCAATCAAACTTTTATCAAACATATTTAAATCTTGAATTGTTTTCTTTTTAAAAGCTATTTTATAATGCTTGTTGATGCAAATATGCGCATTTTTGAAAAAAAAAAGATTTAATTTCAAACATGTTTTGGGCAACGTTTTGATGATAACATGCACGTTTCATTTTATTAGTAGCTTTAAAATAAGCGACTATATATTTAGGTTTGTGGATTTATGACCACTTTGCAATCATGGAACGTGGATCCGATTAGTAACCCTACTATACTTCACAAGACGTCTAGTTCAACACGCCGCCGAGTTCTCGTTTGGTGGATAAAATGACAAAAGAATTTCACCTAACGAACCGCAACGACTCTGTAGGCACACACACATGCATATGTATATGCAGTGCTGCTAAGCTGTAGTGGACGAATGAGTGGTTGAGAGTATTTACATAGGCATAAAACCGTAAGATTGTGATTCCGTAGGTAAATACCGTTTGTAATTAACTTGACGATGGTGGTTGTGGTTATGACTTTATGAATGCAAGGGAAACCAAATCTAAGGCAAAAATCTGTTTGCTTGTGGGATTATATTAGACGTTTGTATGGAGATGCGTTTTTCGTCTATTGAAAGAGCTTGGGCAAGGATAGATTATCATTTATAATCGTTTTATTTTATTTACGATTCATCCTTTCAAGAGACATGAGTAATGGAAGCAGTTTTGATAATCTCTTTTCCCTTCTATGCTATATTTGCATGTGGATTGAAAATAATTGGAATGGAAAATATTGGAAAATGTTAAACCTCCTCGAGTGCATACTTAGCCTAGCAGTAATGAATCATGCAAAAATGGATTTTTGTTTTTGATGATGGCAATGACAATTAACTAACTGAACATTTTTTTGTCACCTATTAAGGACCATAATGTTGAGAAGAGTGTCCTCAGGAGGAGGGAGTGGAAACTCTTCCGGAGCAGCTCCAGCGGGTCCAGATTGTTCAACAACAGTAACGCTCTTGCTCTTTTTCTCTTTTTTCTCCTTTTTCGGCTTCTCCTCTTTGGACTTGCCCTGCTTCTTCTCCGCAAGGGGCAGAGTGGCCGCCTCCGAGATCTTTTTGTAACCTTCGACCTCGGACTCAACAGTTGCCACGTGGACCTGCTGTCCACCACCCATTGTTACAGAACTGGCTATTGTACTCACTTTAACACACTTGACAGTTTGAAGCGGCTTGAAACAAGCGCTTCAAAGTATAATAATTCCAAAAATAAAACAAACACGAAAATAAAAGTAACTACACAATTTCCCTATGCATTAAGTAAACTCAAGGAGGAACAGTTCACCGATGCCGTATATTTTAGTACCTTTTTTTGAAATACCACTATTTATCTCTAAATAATTCTCCAAATTTTTTTTTCAAATTCACAAGTCCTTGAAAGTGTCGTTGTACAGCTTGAATCACAATAAAACTATCAGTATGTATGTATGTAGGTAGCAACAGTGAGCGTTTCCAGAATTGAGCAAGAGAAAAGAAATTGAGTTACTGTAGAGGTAGACGAATGACCGAGAAAACAAAACAAGAAATGGTAGCTTGGGGAACTCACTTTTAATCAAACATTCCTGTCAAAAATTGACATTACTTCTGTTTCTCCTGTGTGTTATTGTTGTTGTTGCTGC
>JAHZMZ010004280.1:0-13727 GCA_027743805.1 Lepidocyrtoides sp. E14 | reverse complement strand
GCCAGAATAATAATGAATACTATTTTCGTCCACGCTAGTCCAAAAGGAGTATTTTGAAAAGCAAATTAATTGAAGAGGCTGAAAAGATTTATGATGTAAACGTAATAGTATTTATATAAACATTTATGTGTAGAAATTTTAAAGATAACATTTACATACCTGTGTGGTTGTTTTATAGTGGTGTAATTTTTGTTTTCACATAGATATACCTACATATGTATTAATTTTAGTGTTTTGACAGTTCCAAAATGTCATATGCCATGCAAATCTCATTTAGTGTTTTTGTGTTTAATGTTGAATGTATTGTTTTCAATTTTTATTATTGCATGTTAATCAGCCAGTTGCTACAGTTGAATGTCGTGTATGCAAGTACCAAGATCATCCCTAAATCCCAGTCCACTAATTTAGTTAACTATTATTTACAGGATTTCTAGTTTCAATCTTGCTTAAAGCTCAGTTTTACCAAGTCAGTTTCAACATGTGACAATGAAGAATACTTAATATTTATACTTTATCAGCTTTAATAAGGAAATGTGCCAAGATCTTCGACTTTGAATAGTAATTGCGTTAACTTTTTAGACTTTGTGTAAGGAAGCAGTTATATTCTCCGCCTGTTATTAATTTATACATTAAGTAATGTCTGTATTTGTATTTTTAATTTTATATCAACCTACAATATTTGAATAAATCAGTACACAATGAAAGTCTGCAAGTTTTAACATGCGAGTATGTGCTGCATAATTTATTCTCATGTTTTCGAATATTTAAACTGGTGTGAAACATCATTCATGAAAAAATCATTATGTGTATCTGTCTATTATGCGTAGTAATAATACTAAGAGTTAGACTACTAAATATTCGATATTCATACGGAGTTTTGATATTTACAAGCTGAACTTTGTTCAAATACACATTGTCATACCGCCGGATACGACGCTTGGTGAAAGTCCTATACCGTAGCTACTCCATCTATGAACTTTCAACAAAACCAACTTTCTTCGCCACAAGGTTAGTTCCATAATTCTATTGGTAGTACACTGGAAAATCGAACGATGGAGGAAATTGTTACTTCAAATGGAGAAAACTAGGTCAAACACTTGCACCCAGCCCAACCAACCCCTACTACTGCGATTGCCGTTGTCTTAAAGTCAAGTCGTCGGTAGAAGTAAGCGAAATAAGCGCAGCGTCACAACATGTTTTCACCGTCTTCACAAATATAGTAACACTTTCCGCTGAAAACACATCCCCGTTCTAAATTTAGCACAATATCGAGTGCAATGTTTGTTTGTGTGCCTAATATATCGTGTATCCTGAATATTATATAGGATTGTTTTCCCTACTACCTCTATAATTTCTGCGTATGTCACACACTTGCACTATCTCTGTTTATTTTAGGAGCTCACCCTAATTTCTCTCCCTAAAATACCTACAGCACTCTTTGCTTGCGCTTTTTCAGGAGAAAACTCTACCAGCAGCATCAGTAGAGAATGCAGTGTGTGGTAATAATAGCCATGTAAATTCTATATAGAAAAGACAATAAATTCTTTGAAAAAAGTGTGTTTCCATATTTAGGAAAGTTGGTTTTGCACGTAGGTACACTCATATATATAGGACTTTCTCACGACTTTCTCCCCTTAATAAACTGGTTTTCCAACTCATGAATTTCTATTTTTGGCAACTCTTCCTCTCGTATGATTCAATCCAAATGCATATCTCTCCTATGTCTCTGTGGCCATCCATTTAGATAGGTAACTATAAAACAGTACCATGTTTCGTGTTTATTTTTGGAATTTCCACTTCTGCTTCTGATGATGTGATTGCTTTAAACGAAACTAGGTTGACCGTGGTATGTCATGTTAGTTTACAGAGAAATATATACTACTCTGCTATACTTCCTTCTTTCCTCTCTTTACTCTCCACATTACTTTTATTGTCTACATACGCTAAAAGTTGGATCTTTTTCAGGCTAGATTTGCTTAACTACTAAGCGGCAGCATTGAATTCTTTAAGATTGGCTACCCGAAAAATGATGATGTGCTTGAGATATTTTGTAGTAGTTGGTAGTGTAGTAAGGATCCAAGGGAGTTTGGCGAAAAGTAAAGAGGACAAAAAGTTCCTTTCCCTGTTTCCCTTAAAAACCTTCAAGTAGACAACTCAGCCAAGGACATTTGAATATTATGCTTTGTTGATGTCTTTCTCTGCCATCGTCAATGTAAAATACTTCACGGGCCGTGTCTACCACTACAATTTTCTCGTTTTACTTTCTCTTCTGTATCTTTTTTTTTACAGTGTGAGCAGATTAGCACTTTTATGTAACAAGCACATTGTCTAAAAAAATGATATTACTACAAGAAACAACAACTGGTAAAAATGTAAGAATTCTTTCATTATTTTCGTTTTATGCTATCTCCAAATGAATGCAGCGACATGACGCATGACTTGTTTTGCATTGCAATCCTCGTGTTGTTTCAAGTAATGCAATAATAAAGTGGAGCGAAGGGAGAGAGACAACAAAGGCAGTAGTGTTTGTTAGATTGTCGTTTGTATGGTTCACTGAGTTAACAAAGCGAGTGAAAAAGAGAAAGTGAAAAGTAGACTTGCTAATGTACTCTCGTGACTAGACAAGATAGGGAGAAAGATGAAGGAAGAAAAAGATTGAATTATTTAAACACATTACCATATCATTGTAAGAGATTATATTTATTACGATAGGATATTTTGTATAATATGTATAGTATATAGTACACGTCTAGTATTCAATAATTATAATAATAGTTAATGTAAGAAGTGGAATCGTAAAATCATCATTATACGGTAGTAGTATGTAGTAGTAGTAATAATAATAGTAATTGATTACACAGTAGTATTATTATATGTAGTTATAATATATAATAGTTTTTTGTTTGTAGTACAGTAATAATAATTTTAATTTTAATTATTATAACAATTTTAACCCTTTATATTTTTTGTGGAAAACCAAACGCATATTTCAAGATGCAAATATTTTTTGCCGCTGCTTCTTCGGTTGTAGTTGTATCTACATTATATATTATCATTATTATTATAAGTAGTAATCATCATTAAACTTAATAATCATTTATTTACTCACAAAAGATCTTTTCTGTTTTTTAAGAATAATTATATCGTAATAATAATATGATCATCATCAAAAATTCCTATCATATCACAGGCAATATCTAGTAAGAATCATAAGAAATAATAATATGTTATGTACTAGTAGTTGTTTTTGTTGTAGTAAACATTAAGAATATTGATACAAGACCGTTAATTTATAAAACTAATTTACTAAACAAATATTAGAATAATCATAGAAGTAATCATGTTGCTGCCTTATTGTTGTTATTATTATTATACACCGTAAAATGCCTCTCTTTATTAATCTTAACTTTACACGTTATGTATGTATTCACACAGTTTTTTTTAGCAGTAAAAGTTATTTTTAATATAATGTAGTACGGTGTGAATTTAAAGAGATTGCGTGTGTGTCTGTGTAATTTTTCAAAGTAGCGTGTGTAATATCTAACGTTTTACACCAATGACGCTTATAGCTAAATTTTTAAGACGTGCTGATGTGATATTTGGTAGTTTTTACAAGATAGTGCACATAGTAGTTTCTTTTTTGTTTGAAACAGCAAAATTTAGTAGTAGTGTGGTAGTTTACTTTGCGTTTTACTCGGTTAAAATCTTGACACCGTAAAAGTAACTTACATTACATATTATTTAGTATTATAGTCATGTACAAATTACCACTATAAAGTTCATTACTTTTTAGTTTACATTTTCCATAATATATATATTATATATATTTAATTTGTCAAATGGTTTATATTTTTTTAACATGATACATTTTTTTAAATATTCGCCGGTGTGATTTTAATTAGTACGTTCACAACAACAACAATTCAGAAACCTTTATTTTTTGTTTTCTTCATACTATACCATGTTGTTGACCTTTTATCACTTGGAAGTCTATATTGAAATGTACTACCTTGTGTCACTTGTGTCTTGTTATATTTTCCATAAATATATAAGTAGTCTTGCAACAAGTACGTAGAAGAGGTAAATACTTGACTGCTAGTTACCCACATAAATGTCAAGTAAAAAAACTTTTTGTTGCAAAAATCAATTTGATGTAATAATGACTATCTTTGAAAATAAAAGTGGTAAGCATTAATGATAAAAACCAAATTCAACGCAACACTTACTATTTAAACCATGGAAGGAACGTTTGCATCGGTTGAGCTTCACATAAAAACGGAGAATGCTTTCAAATATTTGTTGTAATTTTGTTTCAATTGTGTGATATAAGAAGCAAAACCAAAATTCAATAATATACTATTATTATAAGTGACATCTGCTGACCAATCTGGCATGCATTTTAAAAACAATCCAAGGCAGATGGATTACTTGACTAACATACAATAATCACCGTAATAATTGTAAGTTTTGTAGCTTTTTTTACCTGATGAGAATGAAACTCATTTGTTTTTGTTGATGATGAACAGTGGAGTATGTTGTCGTATAATAAATGGGAATCTTAAATAATTTAGACGAGTTGATTGACTTCCAGAGGAGAGAAGACATGTGTACATCATAGCTATTTCTCCATTCTATTCCTTAGGGATTGATGATGATAGGTGAGTTGATACACTTTAATACGCAACGAACTTCACGGCAAAACTGAAACTCCTACCTCACTTATGATGTTCTTGGTGACACATTTGTATTTATTACCGTTTATACACCGTAATAGCATCATAATGATAGGTTTATATAGGTATGTATGTATGCTATAGATTTTAACTCACTACAAAATTTTAATTTGAAAGTCAAGTACGCCAAGAGGGAGAGAGTACCACAAAAATGCAATTCGTCTGTAGAAATATTTTTATGTATCCTGGCGTGTGGGTGTAAATAGTAAGGTAGACTAATTATTATAGTAAATTTAATAATACCAATTACAAACATTGTATGTAGGTGCAAAATATCAAAGAGGTCTCCGATAATGGAGGTTACGGTACAGCAGTGCAATTCACAGCTTTAAAAATGACTTATTTATACAATAGGAAATACATAAGTAGAGTAGACAGTAACTAATATTAGAATAACGATTGAATTTCTATTTAAAAGTATGTGATTTTGTTTCTTTACGTTTCTTGAAAAATATATGACTTTTTTAAAATACGTCATGTACTTTTATTATTTATCAGTAAAATCCTATAAACTGCCATTTTTACCGTTTCGTGAATATTAAAATTACTTAGTAAGCTTGATTGACAGAGATTTTAAGGGAAAGGGATGATACCTTTAAAGTTGTTTTTTTACTATTGCTTATATACACAGGTGCAGGTATGGTGGTGTTTTTTTAGGTGTAATGAAACAGGTGCGCATGGTTTACAAGTAGACAAATGCGTTGTTGAAAAAAAGTTTTTGAAGAGTTGTTTTTGAAGGCAACACAAAAACAATCTAGTGATACCGTGGGGGACTTTATAGGGGTAAAATAAATGCACAAAGCTGCTAGAATTGTATCTCTACATTAATTAATTAAGCCCTCCATTTCATCTCACTCAATAAAATAATTTAATAGTCTATACCATGACATGACGTTGGTCATGTCATAAAAAATCTCACTATCAATTCTTGAGTTTTTCCGTTTGCTATTGAGTGATATTTTTGTCTATATTAATTCATCATCATGTACTGCAAAATTTTCTACGGTAGCATCTTTCTTTTATCCATACAGTATAAAGTTCTATTGCTTTAGGTTCTGTGAACAAACTACTACCTCAGGTCTGAGACTAATTAATATATTGGCGAAATGGTACAAATAAATTTCTTGTGTTGGATGGTTAAACAGAATATTTCAGTGCAAAAAAGTTTTTTTTTTCTTCAATAGATGTACTTTCTCTGAATGTGTTTGTACAATACCTACTTTACTACTTATACAAATGTCCTACAAACTACAGAGTGGAGAGAAGAGTATGTTATAATATAATAGTCATTCAAAGTACACTGTTTATTTTATACCAGGAGGTTGGTAAAAACTAGATATTGTTACTACTGTTTTGGGATTTTGCAGTAGCAGTTTCTACTTTCTCTTTTATTCCCATTCATATATTTTTTTACCGTAATCAATCAAGTTTAGCTTTACATGAATAAATACTTTTTTTGCTAGCGAAAATGTCTTCCGATTTGTCAAATGATATTTTTTAGCGCTGAGCTGTGCGTGGAGAAAGTGCACTACACTGCATATATACTTAAGTGTATGTGTTTGTTTGATATAGTAATACACTACACAAATAAGAGTTATCAAGGTCTAAAATTCAAAACAAAGATCATTGTGATTATAAGCTTTTCAGCAGTACGCACGAAATGAATTTGTATATCCACAACCTTTGACCTTTCCTTGCTTAAAATAATAGCAATAATATGATCTAAAGCGGAGAGAAAACTTTGCTGGAAAAATAATGATGACAGGTTTTAGGTACTCATTTAGCACATGTGTTGACTATTGAAGCTTTGTCATAATTATACAAGTTATTCAAATATGAAACAAAGGAAAAAAGCCTACACCTCGTTCCTTGAGCTATTTTATCATCATCATCATAATTACCTAAATTCCATTTGACATTTGAACAGGTACTTGAAAAAACTAATAAGATCCAGCATGTCAGGTTTGTCTGTGATAAATGCGTAAGAGAAGTGGAGAAGAGAGCAAGAAATTGAAAGGGTTAGTTGACTAACTTGTACTGCACTTACACAACAACTAAAACGACAATTCAGCGAGTGTCACCACAAACAAATTGTTAATAATAATAGCATCAAGTTAATTATATTGTATGAGATAGTATGCGGCTTGTACTTATTATATTGTTGTAGTTTAATGTGCAATCAAGTCGCAATTAAGACTAAACTTTGTTTTATTTTCGGACAGTAAATTTGAAATGATTATCATGAGGCAATAATGATTCATAGGGACGGAATATGACAACTCCTTTTTTGTAATAGTTTTGATGGTTTGCCAATACACTACAGTGAATTCTTTTTTTTTCAAAACAAAAGCATGATTTTTTTCTACTAAGCTTTGATGCATTATTGTGTGGCTATCTACCTTTTGTCTAAATGAAAATGTCTGAAGAAAATAAATGATTCATAAAATGGTTTAATGCTAGTGGGTAGCAATAGGTGCGCACATAAGAATAATAATTATTATTTAATTTACGAGATTATCTTTCTGTCCCTACATTCACTCTGATTGCGACGACTATATATGATATTAATATACAACCACTGATGAGGACGACTGTCTCTTATGGAACGTATGTAATAAAACCACTGAGGAGTTGAAACCACGTGACATATTATGTGTAATAATCTGACTGTGACTATGTTCTGGTAGCTAAAAAAATGTCTACACCACCGTCACTTTTATTACAATCTACCTAAAATACTTACGAGCTAGCTACACGCTACATTGGCTTACTACACATTACCTATTATAGATGTCCTTAGAGTTTGGTATGCAGTAGGAATTACATTTCTTAGAGTGTAATCTGTAGGAATATCCTTAAAGCTATAGAATAACTCGACAATCGGTTATATCACAGAAATTCACGAGACCGTTGTCCGGTGGGAATGATAACGGCTTTCGGGGGACGAAGTGGTTCTTTAGAAGTGGAGGGTTTGCCTCCCTGCTCTTCGCCTTCATCTTGCTGTGCAGCAGTGGTCGAGTCGGTGGTTGATGTCCGTGCCGCACTCGACGACTGACCTGCAGTGGCGGATGAAGAAGAAGCTGCAGTTTTTGGTCGTTCTTTACTCCGACCCCCTTTCTTGTCTTTTGATCTAGGCTGATCTGAGCTGGAAACTCGAGATTCTGGAGAAAGTGTATCTGGAGTCTTATCTCTATCCCTATCCCTGTCTCTATGTTCTCTATGTCGGCGATCCCTGTCCCTGTGTTTGTGATGATGGTGATGCCCAGAGCGATGACTCCGACCCCGACCACCCTCTTGTTCAGCCTCAGTACCACTGGCAGGACTGGTATCCCTACAATTTAAAAAAAAATGATTGTTTTCAAAGTAAAGTAAAAGATAGATTGTGCAAAACATTGCATGCAAGCGTAAATCAATCAATGCAGGACATTCTGCAGGAAAACTGCATAGTAATATTTTAATTATTGAATAATCTTAGTAGTAGCTTCAGAATTGGTTATATTACCTCTCATGCCCTGTGTCTGAATGCATGGGAGACGTTGGACTAAGGAGACGATGTGAGTACTGTGACTGAGTGGAAGTTGATGGCGGAGCCGTAGGGCCAGTAACCGCAGGTCCGTTTAGTTGTTGATTTAATTTAACCACTATATCTGAAAGCAGGTCTTCCAGCTTGTTCATTCTTTGATTGAGTCTTTGAATTTCCAACTTGACGTCTATCTTAAAATCCATTATGTTAGTGATGAGTTGTTGATATTCTGCGGAAGTTGTGGTTGAGAGTAAGGCGGCGGACGATGAGGTTTGGACTGTAGGCGTGACGGAGACGGGTGCTAAAGCACCAACTCCTCCTTGTTGAGGAGGAGACTTTGCAGGACTGCCAACGGATGCTGTTTCTGTGAGCTCTTCGATTGTTTCCTGCCTTCCGGAAGCCACAAGTGGTTTGGTCTGTTTAGGAAACACTTTATTTCCAGACCCGGCTGGTTGACCTGAGGCACCTGTGAGCGCTTTGAGCTTGCTTAACTTTGATGGCTCCGATGGAGCCGTTTCCACACTAGCGGTAATCTTTTGAACTTTACTTTCTGGATGATCTGGAGCAGTAATTGATTCCTGACTTTGTTGTTGACTCAAGGATGGAGTTGGTGAAGCTGACCCTGCACCCCCACCGCCACCTCCCCCTGAACCTCCTCCACCCCCGCCCCCCAGCATTGCTCCCCATCTTCCTTTTGGACGCAACGCGGGTGCTGGTGCTTTGGCAGGTGGTGGAGCAGCAACGGCCGGAGCTGGAGTAGTGTCATCCTTCTCTGTTGACACCTTGGCAGCAGGAAAGACTTTGTTAACAGGCTCTGTGATTGACTGATCATTCTCACTATCACTTGCTCTCGCACTCTCGCCCTTCTCAACGTCTTTGACACTGGAAGTATCTGTCTGAAGACTTGAGCCAGTGGAAATGCGGTCTCCACCTTTGCTATAGAGGAAGGAAACAAAGAGAAACAGAGCATCTATCAAAATGGATGTAATCACATGAGACATGACATGACAAGTGAAAGAACACGAATGAAAAAATAATAAAAGAAAGCGAAAATCATGAAAAAACAAGGAGGAAAAAAATGTTCCTTTTTTTCTAAAACGTAGCGTTGGATGATAGGTAAACCAAAATGGCGCTTCAAAACAGCAGCAGCAAAAACAAGCAACAATATAAATTATTAAAGCCGCAATGTACACAAAACGTGTACGACGAGCACTTCAACGGCTTTTTCCTTTCTTTTTTAATGCATCAAATTACCACCCTTCATACACTAAGAAGCTGTTTGTTTGTATAAAAAAAGAGTATTACTACAAGTTACAACAACCCAGCTATACACTTTCTTCTTAATATGAAACATGCACCTACTTGGGTTTTCTGTGTTCATACATGGTATATACTTTATATAGGACATTTTTTATTCAAGCAATTGTGATACAACTTGGTTACGCTCGGTTAGAAGATTACACAGTAATTGTATTTTTAAATCTAAATGTTCTGAAAGGGCAAGTTTTTGTGGCAGGCTGGCATCTTCATTAATCCTTTCTATCCCAACTTTTTTCCTTCATTACGACATTTTAAATGTCATTCATCAATGATTGAAGGTATTTACTTTATTCTTATCACCCTCTACTTTAATAAATTAATTGTCTGGTTTACATTTTTATGGTTGAAAACCAATCTTGTTTTAACAGAAACAGTAGGTATTTTAAAAGTATCAAATCCAAGGTTTCTCAAGGGAAAGGCGGAGAGGGAATTGTTTATCCATTGTTTTTTATTGAAATGTCCCGATACGAAATGAGAAGAATCAATGAAAGTGTGTATGCAAAACTGTTCTTCTGAATGCTCTATACCTTGTCGAATATGTTTGCTTTGCTGCTGCTTGGTATTCATTTTTGGACAAATCTTTATAAAATACTATGCGTACCTACCAATCTCTATATTTACGCACATGATGATGAAACGAAGCAACTTTATCTTGACAAGTTTATCTTTTACAAGACGCTTTTCACATATCCAATCTCATCTCATTTCCTGTCAACCCTGAATCCTTTCATCAACCTGTCTCAAACCGTTGCACACAACAACACTTTATTCCGTATTCATATGTAAAAGTGTTGCATGTATCAGCATCACAGCCAAAATGGCGTAACTAATAGTAGTACCCACACACCTTCCTGAACTATATATAGCCAGCCCGTTGATTTATTTGTTTATTGTCTGTTTGTTGAACTGAGCACATCTCTTGGATATCCTGTTATTCTCCTGTCTTTTTTACACCCTTTCCTTCACGTAAACATGTCACTTATTCATTGATCTCTTTGTGCGGTATCACGATGATGATGAAGAAACGGAACGCGTATACCATTATAGATTTCTCACTTTGCTTCGTCGTCGTCCCAATTACATGAAAAGAAAGTGACGGAATTCAAGAATCCCCTTTCTTGCCTACACTATACAAAACAAAATAATAGAAAAACTAAAGGCGTCATCAATTTCGCTTTTTTCTGTGCCACTGCCTTTTATCTCATTCCATTCCTTTCACAAAAACTCTTTTCTCTCTGCTACTCGATCTCCCATATAGTACTGATGGTTAGAGGAGGAACACCAGAACAAGTAGCATGAACGCGTCTGTGTCATCATCATTTAACCTGAAATAGGATCTCCTCACATACTATTCCTTCGATCCGGGCAGATAGTTTTCATTGCCGTAAAAATACACAGTATAAATAAGCACAAAACCGTGCATTTTTTACTCTTCAACTAACGGCTAAGCATCGCTCCATCATGCATACTAATTCCTTCCGTGTTCTTGTAAACGCTCACTGTGTGTATTTTTCTTTGTTAAGGCTCCTGGCGAGATACATAATCTTTGAGAAAAGACGGTAAAAATATACTCCCAGTGCAGCGTTACATATTATACTAGAGCACATTGTGTGTGTTTGCTACTCTTCCAGCACTTTAGCAATATTGTAACCAAATATGACATGTTTGTTACCACCACACAATCAACATTCATTGGCGT
Source organism: Lepidocyrtoides sp. E14 (assembly GCA_027743805.1). Lineage (NCBI taxonomy): Eukaryota > Metazoa > Arthropoda > Collembola > Entomobryomorpha > Entomobryidae > Lepidocyrtoides > Lepidocyrtoides sp. E14. Next base: position 2,452 of record JAHZMZ010004280.1, on the reverse strand, counting down.
GTCTATTGTCAAACATTTTAGCCAACTATTTTAACTTTATTTCAATTCCACGTGACAGGAAAAGTAGAATAGGGAATGGAATGACAAACTTAAAAAATAATGATATTACAAAGAACCTATACTTCTTGAATATCTGTGTTTTTTTTTCTCTTTCTTCATAGACCACTATTTCTTTCTCTTTGCTGTCATGTGGAGTACCATCATCATGATCGTCTTCAACCATTCAACCAAGCTTGTCAACATGATCGTCTCTTCATTCTCCCACTAATCATTATCTATTCCCCATGTTCTGTTTTCATGCATTCATTATGTATGCGCTTTCTCGACTTCCTCAAGAATTCTGACGACTGACTTATGATGAGACAGCTCTCATGCGAGGAAACCACCACAAGAAGAACTGAAACTATTAGAGCGTAGAAGAGGAGGAGAATGATAATATATGATGATGTGATGGCTCCACGGTAAGCAAAAAGGAAAGGAAAAGCAAGTACCTTACACACAAAATAATATTATGCATTTTGTGGAAAAGGTAAAAGTTTTATCTTTGAATATTATCAGAATAAATCCATTGTGGAGTAACCATCTACCTTTCCTATAAAGATTCATGTATACCTACGACGGCAGCTCGGGGAGTCTTTCTTTTAGTCGAGTCATTTTCCAGTTTTGGAATACGATGAATTTGTAAATATGCAAAACAAACTCAAAACTTTCTCTCTTTAATTTCACTACATTTACACAGAACAGTTTCTCCCTTCTAGCAAGTTGCAAATATATCCGTTTGCTTTCTCAACTAATGAGTAAAAACTTATAATGTATTATTATAGTACCATCCATCCTTTCATATCAGGAAAAACAATCGGATTGGAACACTATTACAAAAATGTACTTCTTTTTATACAAAAATGGGTCAGTTATTGTTGTTAATTTGTATTCATCGTTTTCTTGTTTTTCTATTCTACATCTAGGCCGTATACTACAATCTTTTGTTGAATCTATTGATTTTAATCACTTGTCTATTTTCAATAGCACACAAGTTCACTTGTAATTATAGCAAGTTATCAAGCACGTTTGTATAGCGTCATAAAACCCATTAATACAAAAAAAACTGATACTGATTCAACTGATTTCAAGTGAAGACAACATGCGTGAACTTTTCTCCTCGTCATTCATTATGGATACCTAAATAGTTTTCTACTTTGAAGAATTTTCTACTACTTAACTTTCCTCAATGTATTCATCATCATCATCCATTCCACCTATTTCATCATCATTGAAACAGAGTTGCTGTATTGTTGGGGGGAGGTTCATGATGGAACTTCTTTTGTTCTTTATGCTGTAGAAGCAGAGATAATTTTCAAGTTCTATACAGTAATTGGGAATCCTTCACCAATATACAAGCAGGCACTCAAATTTTTAACTTTATAAATAAACACTGCTTCCGCATTCTCGTATACATTATAATATGCATTACATGTTATATGCCATCGAATTCCCTACAACAACCCATTCAAAAGTCCGCCATAGGGACTGTGCATATTACATCCACCCAATTTTCCCTATGCAATGCAATATCAGTAAACTTTTAAGTAGAACTGCCACATTACTTATCTCAAAGCATATGGGGCTCACCACAGGGTCTCTCTCTCCCTCTTTCTCTCTCTCTTTTCTTTTATATGTATGTAGTAACTACAAGAGTTGCTCCTTTTTGCAACGTTTTTTTCTCTACCGTACTCGCTGGATGATGGTAATGATATGAGCTGTCTAAACGACTTTCTCTTGTTTCCCCGCCATTCTATTTAAGAATTGACTTCACAAGCAGCAACAGCAGTGCATTTATTTTTTCTTGCTGAATTATACAAAAAGTAGATTGTTTCTTGTTTCATCTTTGAGTTTATGATGTTGTGTGTGCATGCACACCAAATTACCAAATGTGCTTACTCTTCCTTCATCCTCTTATTTTTTCTGATATATTTTTTTGGGGGAAAATGCGCTACTTTAAACGCATGTACCTATAGGCGTAAACTCCCGCTGCATATTTTTTTATGTTATGCGATATTTATTTGTAGTTTTGAGGATATGAATTTCCTGTTATCTTCGTCTTCAGTACGACCACGACGTCACGGGCATGAGAGTTTAAAATGGACATAATATGCATAGGAAACCATTGTTTCATCCAAAGGAGAAGGATAAATAGGTACAAAGTTATTGTAGGAGTATACCTAAACATGGAAAGCATACTCCCGCTGCTGCTGTACATGTATTTCATTACATAGGACATCGCTTTCGGCATTTGGAATCTCCGGCTCTCATTTTACATTTCCTGCGGGTACTACTAATACGGTGAAGATCGTAAAAATTTTATGTGCTTCCTTTCTCATTTCTATCTTCTACTTATTACTAGTACTCTGCTTATACTACATCTACTTGTTCGTTTTCTTCTCCTTTTTTTCTT
>JAHZMZ010004279.1:0-12082 GCA_027743805.1 Lepidocyrtoides sp. E14 | reverse complement strand
ACTTACAACAATTTCTTTGCCGTATTGCTACAATACTAAACCACAATTTATTAACATAATTTTCTCTTCAGACCACAAAACCATATATATTCGGTTAAAGTTAATCTTACAATTATTCATAATGCTACTTTCAATTTCGCCCAAGTAATAATAGCTGCACTAATTCGATGTAGAGACATTTTTGATAAACTGATGTATGCATGTATGTATACAGCGTTATAGATAGAGAGCCAGCATTTTCTTGCATAATTCATGCTTACAAAAAAAAACTGGATTATTATGGTATACGATTGGTTTTGTACCTTGCGCAATAATTAATTTCGAATTCAGAACTCAGCATTGGCATTCCATCCTTTACGTACTAATTAGTTGATCGAGGCTGAACCATAAAGACGAAACAAGTAAACGAGGTGACAAGTGTTGTGTAGAATAAATGAATGCGGTTAAAAAAATACAAATAATAATACATGGTTATTATTATACAAGCAAGTAAACATTTTTAGGCATGAATGGATTGAACATACATTGAATCTTACTACAATTTCCATGAATCTCAAGGTAAAGCGCAAGAAAACATTATGTAAAAACAAAATATAGTATTGATTGATTCTGATGTTGTTGGCACATTCAGTAAAAAGCAATTATGTGCAATTCAATCCACCTACATATATACTATTATTACATTATACTAAATTATTATTATTGTTCTATTCTACTACTACTAGTACTACCATCATCACACCACCTTCATCATAATCAACTTTTTTATGATTAGGCCAGACTTTGTGAATATAATGTCATCGTATACCTAAATATACATGTAATAAAGAACATTAAGAAGAAAAATATTATGATGATGATTGCCAGTATGACACACAACTCTACAAAAAAAAGCATCCTGTTATAGACCTACAACTCATAACTACGTTTAAAAAATATTGATTGAAGGGCAAATGTATAAAAAAGAGACACGATTTTTTCTCAGTATTAAGCACATATGTTATAATGAAAACCATATTATTAGAAACTCGTTATATAAATGAATTACTATTGAGTAAGAATATTAAGTGTGGATCCAGCAATTACGTAGGCATGTATAATGATAATATACGTCATACTATACCTTCACCGGTAATAACTAGACTTTGTAGGGTTCACTTGTAAAAAAAAAAAATGTAACGTTCTATATATTGTGTACGTAAATTGCATCAAATAAGTTCAGGATAATGATCTATTTAAAAAAAATGGTTTAAAACAATATTTGCGCCGAGTCCCTGTGTGTATACTAAAAGAAAACGATATAATTAAATAAATTATGACTTTTTATTCTATTCATTACTTGTATACTATTTAAACGAAAAGCAATTGACTAGTAGTGGAAGAACGCATATTATGAAAATTAAAATGTAGTTTTTACAATTATTATTACAAGTTTGCTGCATGCCAGAATGCAAAGGAGAGAAGTACAGAAAGGATGCTTTTTTTCAGTGAAAGCTATATTATACACTGACATATATATATCCGCAGTTTATTGAATAGTAAAACTATTATTCGAGTTTGTTGTTATTCACAAGCCAAAGGAATCATATACTATTCTTTATTCAAGTAGATTTTTTAACATGGGATCGTAATTCACCGTTTGTATCTTCAAAAAGTAAAATTTTGATAATTCAATCCAATGAAAAACTGAGACACAAGAAGAATTGATGAATGAATATCATCATGGTGGAAAAGAATATTTTTTGCTCATTTTTTTTTTGTTATTAGGTTAGTATAGTAGTGCAACAATGACGTAGTATATTTATCTGTAGACAGACGGGAAAAGATTTTCACCTTTTTAAAAAAGTAAAATTCACTTTTGAAGACCAGCCACTATTTTTGAAATATTTTGTGAAATACAGGCACTTTAAATTCTCCTGTCTACCATGTGCATTTTTTCGTAATGTAAAGATAGAAATACAGTTTTAATTATCATTTGTACCAGGGAAGGCAAGCTTTAAAAAAAATGAAAATGAAATGAAGTATACAAACGCAACCAAATATACGTACGACAAAGTGAAAGCAACCAATATAATATACATTGTAGGCACATACATATAGTATATATATGCTACTGTGTGTATGCATTGCTATTATCATTATGATTAATTTACAGGAATAAAATATTTATGTTCTCGTTAAAAATGAAAACAATACGTGCTCCGGTGATACTATTTACAACTGTTTATAGAGTAGTTTTATTACAGTTTATGATTTGACAAGGGAAAATTAAGTTGATTTAAGAAAACATTCTTTTTGTCGTTCATTTTATATCATATGATGTATACATTTTCTCAGATATAGTCATTTTATTAAAATACGAATATTTTATAGAGAGCTACACTACTACTACACATGCACAAAAAATATATTATACACATACACACGTACGCATGAAATCATGGTAGTTTTTTTTTGTTTTGCTTGTTTTTATTATTTGCATTTATATATTTCACATTTTAAAGTGTTGATGATAAAAACACAAACACTTATCAACTACTATACTTCATGAGACAAAATTAGTGATGCTGGTATACGAGACTTGTAATTAAAAATGTTAGTTTTATTCGTTGTTATTACTGTTATTAAGGAATAAGTTATTTTTGTTTTTAGTTTGGTAAGAAATGGTTGTTTGTTTTTAACATGGGTGCAAGCACACAAGGCTGCAATACAAAAGGGTTTGCTGATTTGTTTCGTGTTATTTTGTGGAGATTTTTTTTTAGAAACAGTTGTTGGTTGTTGTTGTTGTATACGCTACATTACCCGCGATTGTTTTCCTACGGCCATCATCATCATTCATCGCTTAGGATTTTTTTTTCAATATTATTTTTTATGCCTGTTTGCTAATATCATATATTGTGGCAGTAACAGTAACAATGAGTATCCGAGTGAGTTCATTACACAGTAATAATAAAAATGCGCCCGTGATGATGCCCAAGTCTATAAAAATAAATACACATGAAAATTATTGTAAGCGTGCTTTTATATAGGTTCACATTCAGATAGATATTTTTTCTCCATGAAAGCTTATGTAGGTCTCATCATCAAAATGCATAAGCCTATAAATCATCTTTTAATTTAAGGTTTTATTCAAAAGCACCACATCATCCATCTTCATCACTTGTCAACAATATTCGTGTCTGTTCAAGAAAAAAAAAATACTATGTGCAGTAACAGTACACGAGTGTTGTGCACGATTGTGCTTACCTATACGCTGACTCAAGTCATGTAAAAGAATAAAAAAAGTGAAGAACGAGAAGTAGTAGTTTACAGAGTGGTAATAGTAGTGGTAATATCACTGGTGATGATGATGATGATGATGACGGCGACTCTGCAAGGGCTTTCGCCTTTAGTTTATTATTATTGGCTCACTCTGCATCACAAAGTTTCCACATTATTGTTTTCTTTTGATAGAAATCATATATGGGCTATCATCATTATTTTAATGTGGCCAGGTAAAACAAAACGTGTGAATTTTTCTTTTGCCGTTAATAGAGCTTGCATGGTCAGATGGAAAGTAAGGGTGAGGCCATTACGGTGATTAAATATAGTTTAAAGATGATCGGCTTGCACTTTACTTGGATGATAAATGGCTTTATACTTGTCATTATTAATTCATGTTCTTTATTGGTGTAGTTAGTAGTAAACTATCGTCATATTAGTTTTATTGAGGTAAAGTCAGTCAAACTAAAAAAAAGTCCGTTATTGTAGTGAAAGCAAAAACATTCCTGGTGAAAAGAATATTTCATTTATGATGCACATTATTAGCTGTTAGATTAATACTATCGGACACCAGCTAGAAAAAATACATTGTATACGAATTCATATAAATAAATTCAAAGGAATTTTTGATGGTATTCACGTAATGATACTTTTTTGTTTTCTGGGTAAAAGTTCATATTATATAATTTTTTACGAGCATTCTCCTAAATTAGTTCCAAAAATGGCATCCCTGATTGCAGAGTACATTAAAGTTATTAAACAAACGATTGGGGTAAACTTGCTACAAGGTTATTTATATGATACAAAAACAAATACAATTACCCAATAATTTGTCGTGTGCTTGGATTAGATATAGTGTATACATATGAGGCACACAGGATAAATTACGACTCTTTCTTCTGAAAAACCCTCATTGATGAATGGTACAACAAAATAAATACGATATATTGCTATAATTACGCAAAAAGGTGTACATTTTTGTGGATAAAGTATACGTATGTTCGTAATCCTATTTATTGTGCACTGTGAAATGAAAAGATTCTGCGATGATCCTTTTTGATGATGTTGTCTATTACAAGAGTAGGGCTAATGTAATGTTGTACAACTTCAACTGTTTCGTGGGTAAGAAAGTGGTAATATCCAATGAATTTTGTTAATGGTGTGTGTTCTATATACGGGCTTTAGAGTATTTGGACACTTGGACAGGTAGATGATGACGGATAGAATACAAAAAAAAAAAAGAATACTTTACTTTATATAAATATGAGTATAGGTATTTACCCTTTATGCATACCTAAACACTTCACACGTTATACATAGATAAATACACACATACATATATCCCGGTGTAAAATGCTACAGCTAGGATTCATTAGACTTGATAATTACGGTGAAATAATCTATATAATAGAAACACAATGTATTATATACATATTACTGTAAGAGTATAATATGGCTTTAGACATTAACTAGGATTATTATTATTATTATGCATTATTGTTATTTACTGAAAATGTTATATAGCGTAATTATAGTTGTTATTATAATAATTATATATATTGTATTCCTGCGTAAAAATGTACTATTATTACCTACTAAGCAGCCTACCTAGATAAGTTAATACGTACATCATAAAAGATACAAAATACACTGATGATATTGTGTCAAAAAAACAATGTTGTTCCATGCGTATTTATTTCGAAAGATTTTGCATTATTGTCAATTTAACAAAATTGCAATTTTTTTACGTTTTCTACTTACGCTATAATAGAGCATAAACATTACATAAAATGTACATATCTAGGCGGATTCATTGAAGCCAGCTGATTTTTATTAATCCCCTTTCTCCACACTTGCTGCTCCGTTGTAAAACATGTTTATAGTATTTGTGATTCTAAAGCCATACAGCTACATTCTACACAGTGAAAACAACCCAAACAAAAAAAGTTGTGCTGGCAAAAAGAAGAGATGAAGACGGCGCATATGCAATAAAACACAACCAACTCTCCTCGTGCCAAGTTTATAAAGCAGCGATAAGAGCAGAAAGCGAAATATACATGTACTTGTGAAGAGAATAAGCGCTATTTCGCTAAGAAACTTTTCGTGTATTCTTTATGTGCATGCCTGTGTTTCCATCATGTGTGGGCAGTGCACTAACGTTGTTTCAATTCTGCTGATCTGATTCCTGAGAGCCACGAAAAATGCTTGAAAGGATAAATATACTTCCTCTCTGCCACCACCACCACCACCATCACAATTCTCCGTACCATTACCATGCTTTCATAATATGTTCATCAAACCAAGAGCAGTATTATTTTTTTTATAGTGGCACCGGTTCCAAAAGATATTATTTTTTGTAGCTGGGCATTTTCACCACTGTTGCCACATAAGAACTCACACACACACACAGCAGTCGTTGAGTTGAGTCACTTATATTTTATTACAACAACAAAACCACGTTGTTTCTGAAACTCGTCCTGTGTACCATGCTACTAGTGCTTTTCTACAACGTACACAGAAAGAAGCAAGACGAAAGTTTTTTTTTCTCTCTCTTCCTGGTTTTATAACAAAAGTGTATACATACGCTGTTGTGTTGTTGTAGTGGATGCACATCATCATATTCCTACAATAAAGCAAAGCATGCTCCTTCTCCCTTTCCTTCTTCTCTTCTTACTCACTCACAGTCTCATTTTCTTTCTTTTTTTTCTATTCTACTTTTTTACTACTAGTAGTGGAAGTAGTTGTTGTAGTAGTAGTAGTAGTAGTAGTGGTAGTAATAGCAGCAGTAGTATAGTAGCTCGAATATCTATGGAGTCGGAGTTTGTTGGACATTGATTAATCGTGGTTTGGAAGGATCGGGTGGAGTTGCACAAGGAAAAGTATGGCTGCTGGGCTAAGACGAAGGCCCATTGGCAGATCCATGACACGACACTCATGATATGATAATGAGAATAAATCGTAGCTCATTTCCAGCTGTCAATCAAACGACCCTTTTTTTCTCCCTCGCTTTTGTACACAGTGAAATGGCAGTCTTCTCATGTAGTATTGTTGTACATCATCATGCTTGTTGTACGTAGCGCTTACAAAGCTTCTTATGGGATGAGTTTTTGCTTTTTTCATTTTACTTCCCTCTCCATATATAAAAAGTGTGAGTAGTAGAAACAAGTAATATTATGTGAAATGTTACTGCTACTGTTATGTGTGTAGGATGGAAGATGCTTTATTTTTGTACTCGGTGCACAAGCACATGGTCAGACATCCCATATTAATACTTACCTACCTACCTATATGCTCATGCATCCAACACCAATACCAGTTACGTGGGTTTTTTTTCTTCTGTCTTTTTTTTTACAAATATTGCTTTATTGTAACAACAAGACATGGTGTTGCTTTGTATTTTCAAGAGTAACTACGAGAGAGAGCCTGTTGGTCTTCTTTTCATTGTCGCCATCAAATTGTTCCATAGTTGAAGTTCGTCACATCTCACAACAGCCCGTTCTCATATCTGATAATCAGAATCACCTTCATTGAGAAAAACAAAGTACGTTGTTGGTAGATATTTTGTATGTTTTACAGGTATGTATGTTATGTTTTACTACCAAAGACCTACAACGATGATGAATTGTACTTTTTTACTTGTACGGTCAAGTTTTTTTATACACTTTCTTTCTAAAGCTCAACTAGCTTCCATCACATACTACTGACGTCTGGTGGTACCTTGTCCAACTTTCATTAGCTTTTTACCATCACAAGTTGGCGTTCACTGAAGCAACTTTTTGATTACGGACCACGGCTGTCCTCATTTCGCTTTCTGACTTTTAAAAGTATTAAACTTTTGTTAGTCGCTTCGTTGCCACTGTCTATGTCTATAAAAATTACAAACACTTAAAGCTAACAAAGGTTACTGCGTAGAAAATTTTGAATGTCTTAAAAATGCACGTTTAATTACATTTTTAAATTTTTAAATTCCATGTTTGTTAAAAAATTTCTTTGGGTATGTAATTTTGTTGCTTCTTTGAATATTATTTTAAGTCATTATTATGATGCATTTTATTATATGATTGTGTTTAGCCTGCTTACATTTTCTGGCAAGGTTTGTTGTTGGTGTGCATGAATCCACTTGAAAACTGTAATTATCCCCTTTGTGGTTGATGAGCTAATAATTACTTACCAGATTAATACCGACACATTTCTTCTGAGTACAGCAAATGCTAAACTGATCCTGTTGTTCAGTGTGGTAATATTTCATCGTTGTCTATACGAACGCATTTTAAATTTTTATCCAACAAGGAAATTTATCATAGCAAGACGGATGGAAACCAATTTTTTTTCTTGTCTGAATCCCAGCTCATACCACCATACTTATTTTCTCATCACATCTGACAGAATCTTATTAAGTCATGCTTCATTCTGTAGTACCTATACCATCATATAATACAGAGTACAAAATAAAAGCATGGCACAAACAAGATTGCATTAAAATCATCAGCATTTTTACATATAAGCTATTATTCCTTTTGATAAAACCTTTTTTATCTTCTTAGTGTAAACTTTTTCATTATTACCATTTTTATTTTTTGATGAACATTTCTTGAGATGAAACTGTTTGAGGTGGAGAAAAAAAATAGTGTTAAATACTCATGACAATGTATACGTAAAAGTACTTTAGATTTCAAAGCTCAATATGCGTACAACGTCGAATTTAAAACCCAATTCATGGAAGGAATGGGAGGATCGTAGTGAAGACTCAAAAGTTTTGTTCGTGACATCAACCGAGTTCTTTTACTTCAAGAAATCGTGTGTGTAAATACACGTACGTAAAAACTGTTCCATTCATATACAGTCATTCATTAGAATATAGGTTTTCTTTTTTTTAAAGTATGCACAAATGTGGTTTTGATTTTTTAATCCTATCAAGATAAATGTTTTTAAAAAAGGTTCTAGCACAGTCAGTCACCTACCTCACATTTAGCCGTTGTCCTTTTTTAACAGAATATGAAAGTTAATGTGAAATCGGGCGGTCCTTTCAACGGGGATAGCATCATCAAAAAAAAAATTTTTTTTTAGGAAACCATTTTTTTTCAAAGCTGACGTTATGTATTTATTACCAGCGATGCGAACGAAAAAAGATTTTTCTTAAAGTTTTGATCCATGACTTGGTATCTAGATTCCAATGATTTCATATTATTCGATGGATGATGTATACCTAGGTACGCCTGATATGCTATATGGGTGGTAATGTACGTATACGTAATATATACTGTGAATAAAGTGCATTTTGTTATTATGATTATCATTGTTACATATAAACATAATGCACACATAACAGTTTATATCATCGTTCAGTCGGAAAGACGCATAAGCACAAAATAACACCACTTGCTATTGCTGCTAGTATTTACTGCATGTAGCAGCACACCACCACCACCACCACTACTGCTCGAGGCAGTTACTGATGGAATATAGAAAATGGTCGGAATCGACATCATAAATCATTTCTGCTGTGGGAACGACAGCACTACAATGAAAACATGAAAAAGCGAGAGAAAAAAGAAAAGACAAGGAAAAAATAGGAATAGGTTCGTTCGACTGAACGGATAATATACCAAGAGGAAAACTCTATTTGAGCACTTTTTAAAAACATTCAGCGTAATGCTTATGTAGTTTTTCTGTTTATGTATGTATCAGAGATATAATGTACTATAAGTTCATTGTTAAATTAGATGAGTAAGCAATAAACAAGTATACTACTTGATAGACACAGATATTTTATAGCACACTTTTATAGACCATACCGCAACGCAACCATATAATGCCTTTCATGTAAGGCTTCATCGGCTTCATTTTGCAGTCAACATGGCGAGTCTGCAAAATTCGTAATAAGATTGCATAATAAACTACTAAACCAACAATATGAGAATTGGACAACTTGATGATGTATTTTATATTATTAGATGACGGGAATGATGACAAGTTGAATTTTGCAAAATTTTTTAATTAAGTTGCTGATTAACAAAGTAGGATTGCAACCACCACGTGCTCATCTCCAAATAAAATGCTTTTCAAACGGTACAGTGGTGGAACGATAAAAAAGCGTTTTCTAATTGAAACTTTTCTGCTTACATTTTCATATGAATTTATTGAACTGTATGTTCTCAAAATACTTGAACGTAAAGCGGGAGAATTTTTTTATTCTCAGGAAGAAAATGATACGGAAATATATATTTATTACAAAACAAAAAAGAATCGCTCTCCCACAAAAACATTCAATTATGTGTACTCACTCACTCAAAATACACTACAGGGTGTAGAAAGTACATGGAATTGTTTGAAAATTTTCCTATTTTTTCCCTTCATGATTTTGGCAAGAGATATATTAGTCTCACTCACAGGACAAGTTTTTCCCTAGTTTCTTTTCCTTCTTTTTCTCTTCTCTTGTGTGCCTGTCTGTACACTACAGAAACTCCCATCGTCCATCTTTTTTGTATAGGCACACAATCAGAAGTGGATAGATCATGATGATGACGATAACTAAAAGACTATAATACATTTTTAAAATAGCGCATCTACAAAAGTGTATGTACCCGAGTACATATCAACAGCAGCAGCAACAGCAAAACAAGTAGTGGTAACTTTTTTTTTTCTTTCTCCGAGAGTACTAGTCACTCTTTCATGCCATGTCTGTCCGTCTTCTTCTGCCTTCTCTGCTCTCAATTCTCAAATGTTGTTATATAATGGAATGTAATCTAATGCATTGTTATTGATGTATTGGGAGGACTCCGATTTTTCTTTGGAGAGCTTTTTTCCCAGCTTCCTTCCTCTTATTTTATACATTTTTGCTTCTTTCTTTCGGTTCCAAAATAAAAACGAAAGAATAAGAAGAGAGAGAGAGAGAGAGCACATTATTGAGGCTCCTCTTCTTCGTCTTTCGTTTTTGCATCCATCTCTGTCTTTGGCGATTCGCCTCCTTTCTCCTTGCTTGCCAGCCTGCTTGTTACACTTTCTTTTTTTTTTTTTTTTTTTGCTTGATACATTTTTGGAAATAATGTAATGTAAAAGTATGCATGAATGTATGTACCTATACATATTTATATAGTCACGTGTGTAAAATATATTGTTCTCTTTTTTTGGAACAATTGCTGAACTGAAAAAAATAGTAAATGTCCAAATATTTTTTCTTGCTTTTTTGTGATGAACAGATCATGATTATTTTTCGGTCTTGTGCATGCTTACTTTTGTACATAAATGGTATATGAAATAAACCCCTGTTGGTATGTATATTTACTGGATATTATTATCATCATCATCATTTATTCTATATTTGCCTGTTTTGCCTTTACATCTTCTTGAGTGTGTATGGCTCGTCTCCTAACCATCCACTCATTCATTCACTTATTCATTGCACTTTGGTTTCGTTTCGTTGGTTTGCTTGACATATGAGTAAGTGGTTTGCCTCTCATCTCGTGGTGGTAGAAATATCTATGCACATATCTCGCTTCTTTAAAGCATGGTCTTATTTCAAACGTTCAATAGGTGGATATTTATTTATCTGCAGGAATGTTGAATATTTCCTATTTGATAGACAAAATATATTAGATGTAGACTATTTACAGTAAATAAATTCTTATATTTAATATACAACCACTCACTACTACTCACAAAATGTTTGCATTGGAAATCAACGATACGAAAAAAGGTAAAGTTCTCTTTGGAAGAATATATACATACATAATTTTATGCACATGAGTATGCTTTTTCCTGGAAAAGACATGGCAGACACAAAAGGCATGTGTAGCAACAACAAGACTATGAAAAAAATAAGCTTTTTTTCTGGGCTGAAAGGATGGATATGGATGAATGTTGCCTAGTTTGCTTTGCCTCTTCTCTTTTTGCATGGATGGCTAGCAAAGGATGCGAAAGTGATGTAACATGTTTGGTTGTGGCGGGTGTAAATATACTATAGTATCAAAAGCAAGTAAAGAAGGATGGATCTATTTTTTGGAAAAAATAAAGAGCGGACGAAAGAGAGAGAGAGAGAGAAAAAAACGAAAAGAAAACGCTTCTTGTGTAGAGCGGTAACGAAGAAAAGACGAGAGAGAGAGAGAATACAAGAGGGATGATGAAAAATACTCGGGTAAAAGTAAAGTAAAGTGAAGTGAAGTGGATGGAAACGGGAGGGAAAATAAAAGGGAAATACATGATGGGTCTGACAGGGATGGATTTCTACACAGTTTTGCTTTTGGCACATTTTACCAAGAGAAAGTGGACGAGTTTTTCATCCTTTAGTTTTGCTTGAAAAGAAAAATGGATATGTTAAGTGATGTTCGGATATGGATTCTGTTAGCTGGAAATATTTCTTCTGCTTCTGCTCGTCGCTCTCTCTCTCTCTCTCTCTCTCATACTTACTCATTCTTTTTTCTCTCGTCTCCTTTTGTTAAGTGCAGCAGCTGTATATTTTTCCATTCAATTCACATTCTACTCATACGCGACGACTATACTCCACTTCACCAAGCATTGTGAAGTTTTTAAATGAAAATCATGTCAGAAAGCACCGACTACTTATGTTTGATGGTCGCTCGTAATGTTGCATTTGAGATATTGGTAGACATTTGTAAAATGATGATGATGACTTAATGTGTTTTAGGTATATTCTACAGTGGAGGTAGATGTATCCTATTTATTCTCCATTGAGCACTACAACCATCTCTCTCTAAAATCTATTTTGATGTAACTACAAATATATATATATATATATAAAGCTTTACTTGAATAAAAATAATATTTCCTGTTGTACCCTTGTTGTCTGTTGACAAGCAATTTT
>JAHZMZ010004278.1:0-18183 GCA_027743805.1 Lepidocyrtoides sp. E14 | reverse complement strand
GGACACTTCTGGATTCTGTCCGTTCTGGATTAATTTTTTCTAGATTTATGACTTCTAGATTTATTTTTCGTGATTCTGACCGAACACCGTTCCAGCCAAATAATTAACGAGAAGTCAGGAAGGAGTTGAGAACAACAAGTAATAATATGCCACATAAACTAGCAAACTAGTGCTCAGCTAGCAACACAAAAAGGTCAACAAAACCAATTCTAGTAGTACCAAATTGCACTTGCACACTCCAAAAGCATACACAGAAGTCAATAACAACTCGCTTCGGCAAATTACACAAAGAGCTTTGTTATGTACATGCACGACAAGAGAAATGACAAAATTAATTTTGCAGTAACCAGTCTTTTCGCTGAGAGAACTCCTCTGGAGAACTGTATATTTTTGAGCCGCAATAAACAATGAGAAAAACATGCTTTTAATCTAAAAGCGCGACAAACTCATACACTATTTACGCAAACAAGTCAAAAGTAACATTTACCTGAATCATTGAATTTAAGCCTGGGTATGTACATACATCTTCCTACTACTAAAGGTATATTTTATAGTCGAGTAACGTATAATATGGTTCATCATCACACTGCATCGTACCATGTATGACCAGAATTCGAATAGAAATTCATGACAAAAATACAGAGTTAGAAAACCCAATATGCATGCTATTCTGAAAAATTGAAAGTTTGGAATCTTATAAATTAAGTTGTTTTTTGCATGCTAGATAAAATTCGATGCTGTGTTGTTTTCAGCTCTTTGCCATTATCGTCTTTGGCTGTATATCTTCAGAAGGTTGGCGATACGACCGAACAAAGAAACGCGAGACCTGCTTATTCAATGATGATGGGAGCGCATGCAACTACGGTGTTGGAATTGGTGTTATCGCCTTTCTTGCATCGATCGGTTTCCTCGCTGGAGAATATCTTTTTGAGCAAATGTCATCAGTGAAAACCAGGAAACATTATGTACTAGCAGATTTGGGATTTTCAGGTAATTCATGCAATCTGTCTGTACTACGTAACTATCCCAAGCACGTCAAACATACCGAATTTCTTACCAAAATCCTTTCAATACAAAATTGGATACATATATTGAACACTTTCTCAATAAAATACAAAGCGTACTTGCTTTAAAATCTTTCCAAATATGTACATAAATTTATAAGAACTATTTTTAGGTAAACACGTTATACCAATCACTCAATTCTACATGCACCATATTGCTTGACAGGTCTGTGGGCAGTTCTCTATTTCATTGGATTTTGCTACATGGCCAGCCAATGGAATAAAGCTGAGGACCCACCAGGAAATATTGGCGTAGGCAATATCAAGGCAGCCATTGCTTTCTCCCTGTTTTCAATCTTTACCTGGGTATGTGTATTTTCTTTTAAATGATTCAACAGCACACTAGACCCTTTTTTTCTTTTTGTCAACATTTGTAATAGGTACAACTATTTAATTTAACTTGAGCTGAAAGTAGATCAATCATTGGGAACTTTCAAAAGTAGTAGTATGAACTGCTCTAAATTCATCACGTTATATAAGCCAACAGTTGAGGAACCGAATGATTATGTTCCCTTTGTTGAATACAATAATGATGGTTTGTTCGTGCCATGAAGTCAATTTTACTTCCTTTGAACGGAAATTGATTTTAGCGGTTTCAAAGGAAATCCGGATGTGCGGATAAATAATTGTTATATTATGAAATGTCGAGGAAATTTCATTTCCTGCCTCCTGTACCTACGATCGTAAGTACATTTTGGCAGAAAAAAATAATTAATGCTTTCACTTCCGAGAAATTGAATATATTCATGGTTTAAAACATTTAGTGGAATGGTGTAACAAAAGGGCATGTAGACAGCAATGATTAGTCATGATTTTCTTCTGATTACCTTCTATTTCACAAAGAAAGCAAACATATAAAAAAGAAATGTGAGTTCTCAAATGTTCACAATATTTTGAAGTGCCATCAATTTTCCAATTTTTAGGGAGGTTGTGCGTTCTTTGCATACATGCGTTTCCGACAAGGAGCTGAGCAAGCTTTTGCTCCAACCTACGAAGTGGACCCTGGAGCAATGCCTGGAGCAACGGCATACTCATCGTACCCAGGAGGAGAAGATTTGGGGTCTTCTGCTTATTCTGAAGCCCCGTTCGGCCAAGGCAAAGGTAAATGAAATTTACGAGACTGTATACTCCATAATGAAACTAAAATAACAGGGAAAGATTGAGAATTTTTAAGAACGTTCTTGTACCTTTCAAACACACCAACCACCTGCCGAAACTATCAATTACAAAAACCACCATTTATCTATGACTTTTACCTCTTACTTCTCCCCTCATTCATATTTTCACCTGGCAATGTGGAGATTGTTCTTTAAAATGGAGACAGGCATATATAGGCTTCGTAGTTACATTCATCGCATCACAGTGGGGAAAGTCATATTTTTTACAATATTGATATAATTCTGTCCTCTGATTTTAGTTTCATTTCCTTTCTCTTTCGCAGTCAGAAATCTGTCTTTTATGCACAGCTTGATTTCTTTCTATGATACACAATGAACTTTAACTAATATGATCTTGTTATTGAGGTCGATAAGTAGCATCATAATTCCACAACAACTTACAATTGCAGAGTTAAACGCGTTTTTTAGTTCCCAACCTTCTGTACTTCACCACGTTTATTGCGACCCATTTATCCTAGTGTATACGTCAAGACAGATTACGTCTCAGGGATCTTTATTTTCATGCAAGTCATGCAAACAGTAAGCAAGTACCATTTACAAGGAACTTTAAGGAAGTGGTCTTGCAAGATGGTGAAAGTTCCTTTTATTTTACGTGTTACTTGATATTGCTTACAAATAAAAAATGTATAAAAGTATGAAGCATCATATTATGACCTATAAAATCAATCAAAATCTTTACAAGTAGCAAAGGAGTGTATTTAGAACACAATGTTCCCCAGCATCGTTACTTATCAAGGATTCTGTCTTCATCCTATATATTTCACTTGAGGGCGGCACAATAAAGTTACACAATAAAGTACATCTACCTATGTACTTACTAAATAATGAAAGCCTCAAACTCCTTACAATCCTCTTTGATGTTTTAGCCAGATATTCTCAGCACAAGAATCCCTATATATATATCATTGCTTTCACCCAAACATTGGACAAAGATTTTTTTTCTACTTATGGTTTTGTCAATCCGATTACTTATTTTATACCCTGGTCTGTAAATCACTGAGGATTGAACCTATCAAACGTATAGATTTGGTGCTGTGGCACATTCATTTTTTTCTAATTTTGAAAATGTGCCAATAGTATTTTTAGTAATATCAAAAATAGGAATTTCAAACGTACTGTCTTAATCTATTTACAGGACCTGGTGGAGGAATGGAGTATGGCGCTCCGACATATTAAAACAGATCTCAGGAATTTTACTATCTACAGACAACGACAGCAAATGTTCCATTATGTATTCCGCTTGTCGATGGTTGGAGAATGGATTTCAAAATATTTGTGGTTTGCTACTGGTCAATATTTTGATGCATTTCAACACAATAAAATATGACTAGATAATGATGAGTACCAAACAAATTGGATACTGGTAGTAAATGTAACAGTTGATCATTGTTTAACCTGTGCGTGTAAGCAAGCATTAGTTAATTAGCTCAATAAGAAGAATATATAACTTCCGAATGAAGAATATAAATGTAGCTTAAATTGTGCAAGTTGTTTACAAGCAACATCTAACTACTATAATATAACTGTTTTGCTATCAATTTAGCAGACAGTCTTGAAAAAAAATAACTACGCTGCTACTGATATATTCAATTCACTAACAAAAATCAATAATGTGCATAGTATGCAAAATATAAAAATGAGTGTACTTTGTAAATACAAACAGATTACATACAGTATATCGAACTTGACCCTGGTCAGTTACGTATCAAAAATGTTGTCGGACCATCCACTATCCACAACAGATCATAAAAACATATTACTACGATTACTTTTATTTGTACAATGCATCTTGTCTTGTGGAATGCAGTTTCATGCATTCAGTAGAAAACTGCAAATCTCTTTCGTGATGATGATAAGGAGTCCTATATAATAATAATATGTGTGCATCATTATTGTTTATGAGGGAAAGTAGTCTATATATTGCATTGAGAGAAATATGTAGAATGATAATACGTTGTACTTGTTGTCGGACTGTGAACTCTGTGCTAGCTATATCGTATTAAATAAATTGTTCATTTTGAATGAACAACAAAATGGTATTATTCATGTAACTTATGTATGTATAGGTATAAATATTTGTTATGTACTTCTCAAATAACAGTTGTTGGTTTTATTTTTCTGTACGCAATCAATCAGTAGAAACTTTTGAACATATTTGCAAAACTATTTTAATTTTTTAAACAAGAAATGTTGAAGGTTTCAAATATATATCATTGGTCAGTTTTGTGATCAAACGTAAGTTCTTGTGAATTTGAAGTTTTCGAGTAGGTAATACTAATACTGAGTTTGGTTTTGGACAATTTTAAACGGGTAGTCTTTTTATATTTCTGCAAGAGATTTTAAATATGTATATAAGTAAAAATAACCGTATAAAACGCTTCACTTATGATAACAAATTATGCAATTAAAGGGCTAAATTAAAATAATGCAAAGAGAACATGTAGAAAATTTAAATATGAAGAAGAGTCTTACAATTTACAGTACAGAGAAAAGGCATGTTTACAGATAAGTCTCTATGAAATGTAGTCTCACACAAAGTGTAGTGTTTAGTGCAGAAAAGGACCTATGTATGCAATTTGCAATCTCATTAAATGTTTAATATCCGTCTAAACTAAAAACTACCTGTTAACTAATATATCATAATTATGAGGAGACGTATCTGGAGAGTAAGAATACAACCCGAAATTTTCGGCTTAATACCAGGTTAAAAATGTAAAGTCAGTATATTAATTTTTCAATATGGTGTACCATTTGAGTTGACTCCCCATAAGTTTGTACAATTCGGTACTATTTACAATGGGTGTCACTGTATACGTACCAAAAAACTTCCATTTTTGATTTTAGCTACTGGAGTCAAAATGTTTAAAAACTACAAATAAGCTACAGCAATTATTGTTGTCTAAAAGTGTAGAATAAGCTACTTTATAATAATTGTATTTGGTGCAAATTGAAAGTTAAATCTTGTGTGATTTGCTTATCATTATTTTTGAGCAACTTTCACCTTACGATGATCTCGTTTCTACCAAAAATCAACATTCCATATCTAGTCACATTAGACCTTATAATTTTGGATGACGATATGGTCAAAGGCTTCGGTTATGAAATATTTTCAGGTGAATAGCTTCACGTATTTTGTATTTCTCCACAGCAAGTGAATAAAATATATTGTCTTCAAAACGTTCTTCCTGAGAAAAGCAAGGTTACTACAGTGTAATAGGTAATAAAAAATTTTCGGGTATTATTTCAACTTCCACTTTTGTTTGAAATCATTTGGAAATGTTTGTTGCTTAAACTGTTAATCCGTATCAGTAAATTTAGCCGATCAATAAGTATAGTAACGCTTAAGGTCCTGATTTAGAGTCTGTCAAAAAATTCACGCTGAGAGAACAACGTAGCTCTACAAAACCATGTGTAAAAGGACCGACTGTAAAAGTACAGTGTAGTGGCAATAATTTTTTAGCAAAATATTGTAAGTTACCTGGGTATGATAGCGTGAAAGTAGAAAGCTACATGGAGGCTCGGCTGGGCGGGGTGGTAAAATATTAGGTAAGGAGGAGGGTGGGAGGGATGAAACTATGGTTTACAAGAATAGGGGAAAGCTAAACTTTTTGTCAATTCAACTAATTATTAGAAACTATTGCTCGCAATATTAAGGACGTTGAGCAGACCAAATATAAAACAGGTATTTATAGTGTTCCAAAAGTTGATGTAGTAAAGTAGGAGTGGTTTTACCAATTAGTAGATTAATAGTAGCTCCCAACGTACTCATTTGAGCAAATGTTCTTGAGGGTTCACTAATGGTTTCTTGACGCTTTATTTTTTGTATCTCTAAAAAACATCAGACAGAACGCTATACGTATTGGGTACATCGAGTCCAAAGTCCAAACTATTGTTGTGTGATGTACGTTATGCATACATCTACAATGTAATTAACCATGTATTCAAAGTTTTTAGGTAAAGTTTAATTAAAAGAAAAATAATCATTGATGGTTTACTTTAAAATAGTGAATTTTAATAACGTTTATTTGAACAAAGAAAATGGGGCAAGCTGACTCAAACGTCATTCGAGTTTATCTTTTAACTCAATCTGATACATAATATTTGTTAAAATATTTACAATATGAAGCTATTCAAATACAAGATTGCTTAAGTTAATTGTTGTATTCTACCTTGTGCATTTATGTACTTTAGTCATATCTGGCAGATAAAAATTGAGTTAATTGGATGATGGTACTGCTAGTCTCTAACCAATAAATGAGAATAAATATCTGCCTGGCCTGAACACGGTTTTTATGTGTTTGAAAAAATTTTGTGAAATGTTTTATGCAATGTAGGTATTGCAAAAATTGAAGTTTTAACTTTAAAACACACTTTAATGAAAATAAAATGAAAAGAATTGGCCTGTAGAAATGAATATTACTTTTAGAATGTTAGGAGGAGTATCGTATATTTACAAAGTAAATGAAGGTTTAAAAATATAACTAAATTATATAGTGTACTATTATAATTATATGTACTATATACAAAGAGGATATGCATAATATGTGTGTACCCATATTATATGTAAAATACAAATCAATGTTGTGGTGTGGCAATAAAGTTACGTGTCAACATTTACTTATAACAACTTAGTCGGAATTGCACGGTTTATTTATTCATTCAAAATTTCAGATCATTCAACACTTTTCAAACAAATTAAATTGTTATTCAAGAGTACTAACAAAAGTTAAATTCATTAATGCAATATTTTTGTCGGCCAATATCAACTTTCGTTTGGTTGAAATCACTTAAACATGATACTCTGGGTCTGGCCTGGAGTACAAATCAAATTCATCTAGCAGGCAAAATGGCAAAGGGAATTGAATCAGCAAATATCGTAATGCCCCAAATTCGATCGATTCTGTTTTATTGTATTTTTTCTCAAGAGATGTCTAGTCATGATTTCTCCAATGCGTGATATGAATCGCAAACTGCAGCTATGGATCTAAACTCTTATTTCAAAATTGCACTTGTCCATCCATTCGTAGATCTCGTTTAATGCATTTATAAATTAATAGGAGGAATGCATATCAAAAAATATGCATCTATGGAGGAGAAAAGCTTCGTAAAATGAAAAAAAAACTAAACGGTAGCCGCCTACCAGTTGCATCTCCAAACTAAATATTTCCAAAGTTTATGCTACATTTTCTCAAATTCTGGATTTCTACTTTTTTCAATCCGACATCATCCATCAATTTAGCGAATTTTTAACAGGCTTTTACTCATAGTCAGTCTTGTACCGTAGTGGCATAACGGAGACTACTACGCATCGTCAATTTTATCCAGGATTGGTTCACACATTTGATGCTGACAGTGCAGTGTGCATGTATTTGAAGATCTAAAGAAATTCAATTTCACTACAATTTTTTTCTCAATGAAAGCGAATAGTTGTGGAGCAACCTTTCAACACACACAATACGACAACATATCGTATGTGTTTATTCAAGCCAGTTGAAACGAATCTGCATGAAACCAAATTCAGGGGAGTTACATAGGTATGTGAAAAGTAAAAAATCTGGAAACCACCATATATTGTGAACATTGGTATTCCCATTGCAAATCGCATTGTTCATCTAATAATGGAGATATGGATCGATTTTGCTACATAGGTACATACATATATGAATATAAATGCATATGCATACTTCTAAGCTAAAAGAATGATCAGTTTCATACAATATTATTAAATGGTGAAGATAAGCATGGAATGACGTGAAGTACTGTTTTAGAATATCTCGAATGGTCATCCCCCAGTTTACCTAGTTAAACATACACACGTACTGTATTGACCCTCCACCTAACCAATCAGCGGTATTGTTATCTTGTTAGCTTTGTAAAATTGCAGCAACTCATATTTTGCACGATTTAATAGGTTCTCAATGGTGAAATGGCTTTGTTAATGATCATCACTAAAAAGTTACTCCCATCATCTCACAATTTGGGGATCGTTGATGCTATTGCTATCTATATACATTACATGTTTTTTATTTACCAATATGTATATTTAAAAATATATTGAAGTATGAATATGCATATAAAAACAAAATGTACAGCAGCGAATTAGAGGTATCCTGCTTTCCGTCAAGGTATGTAACAAGTAAAGCCCAACGATTTTGGGTATTGTTCTACTTTCCCTTCTCCCACGTAAAAAAAGATTTCTTTTGCAATTTCCTTCCAATAAAATGTTTCAGGGTGCTGCTGTTGTGCTGATGATGAAGATTTGATATCTATTCTATCAAACTAAACATATAATATGTAAATGTTTAATATGGTCCAGTAATAGTGATAGCTATTATTATTATTTTAAGATAATGTACATATTGAGTATAAAAAAGGTTTGGGTAAACATCTTTTATCTCTACTGCGCGTATACAGTTGATAATTGTAGAAATAAAAGTGAAGCTGATCCATCCTATATAAATACTACAAAAAATAGTGGTGCATGTGTTCATGCTTTCTACTGGTCACAAAAGTCCTTCAACGTTTTTTTTCACATGACCAATCCCATTATTTGCTTTATGTGCATACCGTCATTCACTAACTTCAGCAATAACAGACACTGGAAAATTGTAGCTCAAACCATTACCATTATCTTCACCCATGCCGTCATTTCATTCAAGTGCTACTCCTTGTATTCCCAGATTTCTACTATTTACTAAAATGCTTATAGTAAGCACTACAAAGGGAAGAAAGTAAATTGATTCATTGAATCATCCTGATCATCATACAGAGTGTACTTAAGTGTGTGGGAAAGTGAAAAAGAAGCATGGTCTTATGTGTAGAATAATAGTAGTAGAACCGCCCTAGAAAGTTGTACTTGTACTGGTGAAGCAACAGATGTAATGCATGAATAAATAGAGAGAAAGTGAATGTTGAAATAAAGTAATGGCACATTATGTGCTTAGCAATGTAAGGGAGCACGTAAAAGGATGTGGAGGTGGAGAAAATTATTATTTTTATATATGGCACGTTGAAAACTTTGTTGATATGCTCATTCCATGCGCACATACATATTATATAAATTCATGTTTACTTGATCTTTTTGGGAAGAAGAGGTTTCTGTTAGTGCACTTGAGCACAAACGTGTACTTGGTCTCTTCATTTTCAGAAGATATCCAGAGAAAGTAAAAGAGAGAGAGCGATGATGATGGGAGAACATGAAACCTTGCTAAAATGTGAAGAGCAAAAAAAAAAAAAAACTTTTGCGAGATGCGATGTTGTAATAGGTATGCGAACTGTGGACACAGTGAGTAAAGTGGGTAAGTAAAACGAGAAAGGGCTAAGGTTGATTTAAGACCAAGAATACCTAGCCATCGTCAAATTCAACAACACTCTCCAACAACCGTTTTCTCTTTTAGCTTCGTCTGCTGGAGTATGTAGGCTTATATTATATTGTATGTATAGGATCTGCCTTTACTGGAGCCTCCAATCCCTTTTTCTGAACTTTCTCCTGGATAGCTCACTGAAGGAGTACATGGTACAACAACAAAAAGCTTCGCAAAATCAACAGGCTTCACTTTACTTTCATCGTTCAGTTCTGCTGGAACACCTATATTTTCCATTTCCATTATATCATGGCGTTACCATTCTATTGTCTTTTCATATTTTGGGGGATTATATAGTCTTGTTTTATTTTCATTTAAATTTGATTGTTACTTGCGCACAGACACTGCTGCACATAAATGAATCGTTGTGTATAATCAAGTTTCGCCTTGATACATAATTTGTCTCTTGTTGCCCATCCCTTTTCTTAAAAAGTTAATTCTATACATAGTCATGCCTCTGCTTGGCGAAACGGCAACCAAATTTATTTACGATAAGAAAAATCCGACAATAATTAGGATCCTGTGTTTAGTAAGTTTTTGCACAGTTAGTATGTATTTTTGTTTAATACGGTATGTGTCAACTTTTATTTTAAAAAAAATCATTGGACAGTTTTGTTAGTGCGTAGCAATTTACTGAGAAGCTTTTTGAAACATTCAGTAAATAAAGAATTGAACTTATCTTGTTAGTTTTTTTTAAGATAGCAAACTGATTGGTCTCTATCAGTATCTCAATTAAAGTTTCAAATTGCACGATATCAATGACAAGCAAATTGTGTATTAGTGATGATTTGTTGATCGCATTAGGTTTGTGCACTAGTAGTCTATGGATGTATCGCAGTGGAAGCTTGGACTTATGACACGAATCAAGAGCGTGAAACCTGCCTGTACAATGATACTGGGGGAGCCTGCAACTTTGGTCTGGCTGTCGGATTCATTGGTAAAAACAACCGAACATTGTTAAATTTTTAAAATGATACGACTAGGAAAATAATTTGGAATTTTTTTATTTGCGTTGATCATTTTAGGCGTGGTCGCTTCTATCGGATTTATAATGGGAGAATATATTGTTGATAAAACCACCATGATTCAATATCGCGGGGAATATTTTCTGACGGATTGCATTTTTTCGGGCAAGATACTTAATACACCTAAACAGTGCATCATAAACAGAAACTTTTAAAATCAAAGTTATGCAGTTGAATTTGCTCTTCTTTTTTAGCAATCTGGTCATTTCTATACTTCCTTTGTTTCTGCATTTTGAAGAACCAATGGGGCAAAGTGGAAGAGAAAAATTTGCCAGAGAGTGCTGGGATTGGTAGCGTTAAAACGGCAATTTGCTTCTCATTCCTTTCCATCATAACTTGGGTATACTAGACTACTTTAACAGTTTGGGTAAATAATATAAAACGGTGGAAAATTTGCTTTACTACTATTAACAATTTCTGTAGGGGATATGCGTTTACTATGCATACATTCGACTACAAGCCATCAAGGCGGAACAAGCGTATGCTGCTGAGGGAGGTCTTGCGGGAGGAATGGCAAAGTTTCCAGATAGCAATGCAGCAGGTATGTTGGGTGTCACACCAACTTCACCCATTGTTCCTGTACCAGGTCCCACAACTTCAACAGGGCTCCAAACGTTTAATGTCGCATATTAAAACTGCTACGATAATTACATTACCTTGTACACATGTAGTTAGTTGCGTCTACGTACGTACGCGATAAGAAGAAACAAGGGATTCAAAATAGTAACTCAATTATAGTTGTTAAATCGTGGTGTGGTGCTTCGATTTCAAATCAGAGAGCAATTTCTTGTGTCAGCTCGGTATAAAGTCTCACAAACTGCTTTACCAATGTCAATAAGTTTAGAAGGATGGGTTATATTTAAGCCTTGCAAGCTTTCAATAGTTAACCAGGTCAGTTGATAGGATTTTAAAGTTAACGTATACTTTTGAGGACATTGTATCGTCAATATCTTCGATTGTAGGGGGACCATTAGTTGCGATAGCCAATCAAAAGGCTTAGTTGTTTTTTTGAAGACGATAAAGATTGTAGAATTTCGTTAAATGTAGAAATCAATGATTACAAGAGTACCAAACATGAGATTCATTCTATATTATAAGGACCAATATTGTACAATACTAATGTGAAAACATGCTTATGGGGCCAGTGTTTGAGACAAGGAACATTACAATGTATTTTATTTTAAAGATACCTATAGTTTATGCTGTCAAGTTTCATGTTTGCTGTTGGGAAACAAGTATATTTATACAAAAGTCATTTTTCCTCAATCGGCTTCACAGATACTTACTAATCGGGAAAGGGGGTAGAACGATACTAGTCGTAGAATAGTGTTTGTAGAAGAAATGGGACATTTTCAACTACAACTTATAAAACATTACTTAATGCATGTAGTAAAAATAAGCATGATGTAAATGAAACATAAAGTGATTAAAAAATAAACTATGAAAAATATAGATTTGTTGACAAATAACTCAACAGAAACGAGAGAGACATTAAATTACTGCATGCAAAACGATATAGACCCATCCTGCATAAAGTATGACTATCTGGCATAATTTATGAAACAAGCCAGTCTTGAGATCTCCATATATTCAAGTCACGGAACATTGCTTTATTCATTTTTCAAGTGAGAAAAATGGGAGTAGTAATACTACTACTGTCTAGTACTATCAACTTACAGGAAGGTGGGAAGGAAGGAAAGTACTGAAGCAACAAATTTTTTTGCACAAGTTGTATTTGTTTCCTCTTTTTCATCTTTCTTCAATCCACCGTTTTTTTTTCTCGCATCAAGTGCCAAAATTAAAAGCGCATAGCAATAAAAGGAAGCGCGGCAAGTTTTTTGGTTATCAAAAACATTCTGTCATACCAATCACTTTTTTCATTGACGACACTCTGACAGAGTTTATAGGTTTACACCTTTACTCATTATTGCATGACTTTTCATGCTTTTGCTGAAGTAAATGCTGCATCGTATCGTAAAAGTAGCAGGAATGACGATGACAGACACACTAACAAGAAGTAATTCAATAGTTTTCATAACTTTTCATTTTTCGTTTTACACGAATAAGTTAACAACGTGTACACCCACCTTCCCATGTCATGTCACTGTTAATGGCTAATTATTCAATGCGAATGTAGTGTTAATAGCTTGACGGACGGGGGAATGTCTAATTTCTTTATGCTGAAATATATGTTTGCTGTGTATCATATTATTTGACTTATCAGAGACCAAGTCATACTTACAATTTACCTACCTAGTACTAAGTGGCATGTTCAAGAGGAAAGAGATTTTGTAAAAGCTGCCAAAAAAATTGTCTTGAAAAAATGACATGTTCGTTTTGTATATATGAGTGGTGCCACACAAAAGTGATAATATTTACAAATTTTTAAGTGAAATACCAGTAACAGCAACCCAAGAACTATATAATTACTGACACATTATTCATTTTTTGTATATTTTGCAAAGGGGTGCATTAAAGGTTGAATGATTTAAGGTCAGCAGATTACACAATATTTATACACTTTCTGCTACTACTCTGGTTTTCGGTACTCTTTGATCCCACTTTGTTTGCAGTCAATCCAGCGTCTGTCCCATTTGTTTTCTGGTAAAAAAATGCAACAAGGTTTATTTGCATTTCTTCATCATAACGCTCTCAGTTTGATGAAATGATAACTGGTAGGCATTTTGATTTTTTTTTTGTACAGAAATGCACATGTACCTAAATGGTAGAAAAAAGGCATTTCTTGTATACGGTTTTAGTCCATCAAGTAAAAAGAAGAGTAAAAAAAAGAGCAACATGTTTTGTTGTTTTGGTTAGCACAAAATATATTTTTAGCCGTTCAGACAAAGAATCATCGTCAACACTTCAAAAAAGATTTCAATTTCGTCCAAAGATTCGCTGGGTTGATACTTGAGCAACTGCTGCTACGTGTATTCCCCTTCTGATTTCATTACATTAAACATTTCTTACTAGAAGTTGTTCCCTTTCTTGACATGATTCTGTCTTCTACAGTCTCATATAATAATGGATATATATAAATTCTAACGCACATAATAATGCAGGTTTTTAGTTTGTCATTATTTCCTCTCACAGAATAAAGAAGCTGGTGCACACGTTGGGCTGGGAAGAGAGAAAAATAGCATAGTAATGGCATCACGGGACCCGAAATAACATCTTTGTTGTCACGCTGCCAATTGTCTCAATCTTTTGATCAAGTTCCTTTGGCCATCTTTATCAACGATAAGCATAATATATAGACGTGCACACCCAATCTGCATTATGTTTCACGTTAGAAACTTGTATCCAATTCGCCTGCCATTTAACTCTTTCATTTCATTCTCGTTATAATTTAAATGAGCAAGAGATTCACATTCTCTCACACACACCTCTTATGACCATGTAAATTGCAGAGTCTATTAATTCTCTAGCTGATAGAATTCTCCCTGGGTGAAAAAAGTGCTACACTGTTCTTATAGGGAAAGTAGATGATCAGTTGATTTTAGTCTGGTTTTCTGCAACGGTGACCTCAACCGATACATTGTGCATGCTAGTATTAGTATTGCTAAAAGCTAAATGGCGCACTTGCACAAATTTTTCCTCTAAAAACAAGTTCAAAAGCGAAAGTAGGTATTACGGGTGGAGGAGAAGCTCACATTACAGCACTTGTTTCAGAAGGGAGGAAAAAAAACTGATAATACGGTACGCTTCCTCCCTGCACTCATTTTCTTGCCGACCGAGTTGAGGAGATTTCAAGTTATTCTGCATACAGTTGACGCTGGTGTTTTTTGGTGATGAGCAAAGTAGAATGGTTGCCTTATTGTTCTTTACACATAAAGCAAGCCGGAAACTCGGCCAAAATGATGCTAAAATTAATCCAAGTAACAAGTAATAATAATGGGGATTACACATTTTCCTCTTTTTTAAAGCTTCCGCTGACTGCATAGTTATGTCTGAAGATCAATCTATTTCCCTTCGAGTTTGTAGTTTGTGTGCTATATAAAAATAATGATGTGTAGTAGCAATGTGTCTAAAATTCTACAAAATTGTCTGGTCTGACAATATTATTGCGAAAGAACTTGCTGGTCATGTTTTGATTGTCGAATAAACTTTTATTAAATTCAATTTATCGTTTGCTAACTGAAAAAAACTGAAAATTTGTAACGGAAATGGAAAATATTAATGAGATAAAAATAAACTGAAAATACTTTTGTGATTTTTTTAATGAACGTATAAAAGGGAGATGAATGGCAACTAAATAAAAATTAACTGAATTGAACAAAGGAGAGAAATCACCAAAATAAGAACATCTTTTATCTTTGAAATGAATAAAATGAAAAAAAACGCATAGAAAATCGTAACATGAGTTTTTTTTTGTTGAATGACGACTTATGTAATAAAACACTTTTATTTAAGCCTTTGTGGAAAATGGCATCGTCATAAATGTGATGACAAACTGTACATACCGATGAACTGGTGATTTATACAGTTCAGTAATTATGTTGATGTCTGATGATGGATGTAACTGAGAAGGAACTGCAAAATTTGTAAATCATTACTTGCTTGCGTAAACTGCGTGTAGTAAATTACGTACATATATATTCATATAATATATAATAAGCCTTTTTTTTGAATGTTATTATTCTGTCAACATATTTTTGCAGATTATTATTTTTGGTGTGAAAAGTCTTTTTTTTCAATTTCAATACATTGAACGTTAAATATTATATATATTTTAAGTATTTATAATATTAGACAAATAATAGTAAAAAGCTAGTTATACGTTTTCGATGAATGAGTGATGTTTCATATTATAGATGTTGTTTTTAAAGTGCACGCTTCCACCACATGTTTACGAGTGCGTATATGTCTTTTAACCAGTCATCATCTCCATGAACTCTGTGTACACAAAAAAAAATGTTTTTTTTTTTCGTTTAGAAGCATCACATTAAACATATTTTCATAATAAAGCAGAGCAGTCAGTCTGTCATTAAAATTTATGAAAAGTAAAACTCTTGAGTAAGTAAAAGCTGTGGCACTTTCTTGGCAGCCACAGAGTCTTTTCTGTGGCAATGTATCATTTATATTTCTCCTAGAGCTGAATGATGTCTAATGTCTATAGGGTGTGTGTTTGTGTGTTTAGTAACACAAGTCGTAAAACTAACATCATCATGAATCCTTTTCAGATTAAATGGATCGATGCATGCACATGCGATTATTATGCATACATCTCATGCATGTGTATGTCTTGTGAAATTGGCAAAATTTGCACATTTTTTACGCAAAAAAAGATTTAAAATGTATACAGCGTTATGCATAGATATTTTACCATCAAAGTCAACAGTTCCGGAACCATCCTCATCAATTTCATCGATCATACCGTCAAGCTCCTCATCTGTGAGTTTGTCGTCGATTTCATGGAGAATCTGCTTGAGGACTGCAGTGGTGATGTAGCCTTGACCTGGAATGTTTCAAGAGATGTGTGTTTGGTTTAGTAAAAAAAATATTATTATGAGCATAAAATCACTTTAGCTTGTTGCATATTGTGAGTAATAATGAACATGGCTGCCCATTCAGAACTGGAAAACAAATTTGCAAGCTTTAGCATACAAGATATATTTTCCAAAATATCCAAATTTGCTACTACAGTGCACATAGCGTGTTTTTCTATAAAAAATACTACACTTACTGGCAATTTGTTCCTTGTCGAGATCACCCTGGAATGTGGATTAGGTTAAGAAAATCAATATTTTCAGTTTAAAAATCACCAATGTTTTCCACTTAAAATCATAACTAAAATCCCATGAATAGTTCAATGTTTTTTTGGTTTCACTAACCATTTTTGCTGCTTTTGAAAAGCTCTCGAGTCCTAAACACTCAAAAAAGAATGCACTTCTCACAGGAGCGCTATGCCGTTCACGGAGAAACTCACACAGAAACGTATAATGCTGCCTGATCAAGAGCTTCAGCAGGACTGGCTCGAAAAACTGGTGGTAGATTTTGTCCCCAGAGGAATTTTTCCTTTCAACTGTAGTTAAACCATATATATTAAAGATTCAGCTAACCATAATCAGAGTAGTTTTTTGTGTGTTGGTGGTGTTGTTCGGTTGAGTTATGGACTACTGTGTATTCTAAACAAAATGATAATAATAGTCCCCTCGTAACATCATCGGAACGAATCTTTCTGTACATGTATGCAATGCACACCTCCCCCTTCTCCTCCTCGTCAGATCATGTCGTCATTTTCATTGGTTTCTTATAGGAAAGGAAAAGAGAAACAAGAGGAAATTAAATGTACACAACACAAAGCTACATTCTTTAGTCAACTTATGAGGTATTTCCACACAATTTTTCTCAAAACGTTGCTTGTGTCTGAGGAGACTATGTAGTTTGAAAATATAATAAACATTTTTAACTTGCTTCCCCGAGAGTATTTATTTTTTGCTTTTGATGTATTGAATGTCTATGATGTTGAGACATGGCTTTATACGGGAGTCGTAATACCTATTTCTATTATCAAGCTTTTTTGAGTGCTTCCTTCAGTCGTCGGAAGAGTTGTTCGGAATCTTACTTGCTGTATGCTTGCTATATATTGACTTGAATAAATACAAAAGTATTACATACTTTCAAATTTTACCAGCGAGCGAGGTCGCTGTAACACGTAAATATGTGATTTTTTTTGTTAAAACACAGTGTTGCTTTTTAGTAATTGTTGCTACTCGTCATTCATACGTATACTTTTATTTCACAGGATAACGAAAATCAATTTCACGTTACTGATATCATCATCATCACCTTCTAGAAAATAATTATAATTTTATATTGATCGCAAAGGTACCCTTATTACTTATGCGTGGGGAGTAAACATTTGTGGGTTCACCGTTTTATTTTTGT
Source organism: Lepidocyrtoides sp. E14 (assembly GCA_027743805.1). Classification (NCBI taxonomy): domain Eukaryota; kingdom Metazoa; phylum Arthropoda; class Collembola; order Entomobryomorpha; family Entomobryidae; genus Lepidocyrtoides; species Lepidocyrtoides sp. E14. The sequence continues at coordinate 661 of JAHZMZ010004278.1, read as the reverse complement.
GTAAAATACGTATGTCAATATCTTTGAATGAAATGACAAATTATTTTTACAACTTCAACATCTCTACTATCGGGTTCAAAGGCTGTGAAATTTAAATATTTCAAGTTTCTCTGCGTATGAAAAATTAATTGATCCAGATTTTAAAATCGCTTTGCCTCATCATGATTTTTCCTTAAAGTAAGAGACAATTTCTTCTATGAATATCTACTAAATTCAGTGTTTACTGCACCCTCTTCTTATATTTCCATCGTCAATATCCTTACACTAGTTTATTCTTTATTTATTCTTGATGCATGCAGTTGAGTGTTGAGGAGAGCATGCAAGCAATCGGAATGAGAATGACACATTATACTCACTTATAATGCATCCGGTTCAGTAGATAACGCCAACTAACATCATTGCAAATGCAAAGTGTGGATAACGATTGCTGCAACATCTTTCACACGCTATCGGCTTGTCTCTATTTTTAACTTACGCTCCAAACCTGACATCTAATACTTGGTTATATAGTATTTCAAACAGCTTCATATTGACAAGTTATACGGTATACGTGGCGTAGCCGCTGACAATGCCGCAAATCAAAATGCCGATGCTCAATATGCCGCAAATTCAAAATGCCGATGTTCAAAATGCCGAAAATTCAAAATGCCGATGCTTATTA
>JAHZMZ010004277.1:0-10227 GCA_027743805.1 Lepidocyrtoides sp. E14 | reverse complement strand
ATAATGTTATTGATATTATGAGTATTAACACAACAAATTTCAAATTATAAATACATATATTCCTTTTCTAAGGCACATTACTCCATATGTTTACATATTTATTTAACTGCAAAGGAAGTATGCCTACTGAACAGCACACAAGATGTTCGCTAACACACCACCTGTTCAATATTCGACACATAATTATCATCTCCAGTGAGAAAATATTCAAAATTGGGATGAGCCATTTCCTAAATTGCTACACTTTAGGTTTGCTGATCAATATACAAATTTGAAAGATAAAAAAGACAATAACAGAGAGATACGAGCAAACACATAATGCATTTTGTCAGCATCTAGCATCATCAGTTACTTCAGTCAGGCATGATACGAAACGTCTCTCTAAAAAACTCAAGCAAGAACCACACACTCTTGAGTAACAGAAGAACAAAAGACTCGGCAAGTTTTCCATTGCATCTCACCATCTCACTCACTCGTACCACCACACTAAAAGTAGCAACTAGACTAGAATGGTGAGAGCATAAGAACATACATAGTAAACTGTAAAGACAGCAGCAACAAGAAAAGAATCAATGCCATTCCCTCGCTCGTGCTTACATGTCCAGGGCCATACATGCCTATTCAAACACTTGCAAATACGATAATTTTCACGTTACCTAAACCATAAAGCTGTTAATCACCCGTCAGAAATCTAGAAAATTCAACTTTGTTGTTCAAACCCTATTGCAATTGATGAGCAATTAAAGTTTTTGTAACACCTGCCTTGATAACTTGAAAGACCAACAGCTGGAGGTGGCTACTGGACTAGACATATGAATCTAGAAAACTAATGAATTTAAGAAAATACATTGAAAATTCTGCTGTGTTGAGAATGCTAAAGAGAGAAGAAAGGAAAATCATATCATTTCATTCTTGAGTTTCTTCAAGTTACGAGCTACGTATATTTTACGTCAATCAACTTCACACAAAGTTATTGTACAACGCGTCCCCCTCCATAATACAAATAGTGATATTTTTTCTGTTGCACTTTGCACATCTTTCACACACGCAATTGAATGAGTATGCAATAATAATTATAATACAATTGAGCGAGCTTTTCAGTATTGTAAACTTGTTCTATTTTAAAACAACCATCAGTTATCATTACTGTAAAAAAACGGTTAGCTGTGTACTTGCTTTACGTAGTCGATAGTTGTTACACTGAAAAAGCTGAGGACTTGCTAATAAAAAAGAGTAGTCATTAAATTTTCAACACCATTTATGCTCATACAATACTTTTATCGTCCAAAACTCCTGAGGCGTACACATTTCTTCTGAGGTTAAGGTACTGTACAAACTGTGTAAGTGTAATTAATGCATTTTGTTCCTGAAAAACCTTAAACCCGGAGCAGTTGAATTTCATAAGCCCTTATGAAGCAGTCACAAAGAAAATTGACAACGACAACATTGCTCCAATTGCAGGTACAATTCGTGATGCTTGAATGCGCATATGCTATTTGTATAGAAAAGTATGTGAACCTGTTTTGAAAAAATTTATACTGCAATGCACAACAAATTGTAAATTTCCACTAATGCTTTTAAATTGTGATGAATTTGTGACAAGGTTCTGATTTTTGTAGACTCCATAAACTTTTATGCTCCTAATGATATCATCAATAAAAAAAACTAATATGTACCTATTTATAAAGACTCGCGTCAAATTGTTAAAATTGTGAAAAAATTAAAGCCATTTTTTCTAAAGAAGAGCTACTGAATTACATATCACCTCAAAATTGTCTAATCAAAGACCATTTTGAGAAGCCAGGTTTTGAATGAAGCCATATAACCATTAATAGGTGCACATTAAAATTTTAAATGAGAACTGAGTGAGCGGCTCGTGACTTTATGCATGAAATGAAGGTATAAACAATGCCAAATTTGGCAAATCAGGTAATTGTACGCAATAATGAGAAAATTGTTTCAACTTCAAGAAAGATAAGACATGTGTAGAAAATTCTGATGCAGACGCAATCTAAAAAAAAGAAAGATGAATGTCACGATTGTAACAAAGAGCACACTACGCAATTCGTTTACTTGCTGTCACTTCCTCTCTCCAAGCTAAATAAAGACTTGCGGCGCTATGTAAACCTCGTTATGATGTGAATTATTGTTTTTGAAAGGCAAGAAAAAAATATATTTTGTAAACTTGAAAAGGCAATATGAGCTATCATCATCACATAATCACCGACCTTATCCTCTAGCTCATGATTTTCTTGGCATGTCGTTGCAATAATTCTCTATTGTACATGAGACACCACACCATGCATGTACCTACGTAGATTTCACATTGATCGCATTGATACACATGGCTCAATCTCTAATTCAACACATCAGGAAATAAAAGGTTTCTGTGGGTGTGAGAATAAAGTCGATGTAGGAACAATGCGACAATGAGGTGGCTCTAGCATCATCTCCACTGCTTGCTACGCCACCACCACCACTGTTGTTGTTAGTAGAGGTATGATGATTATGGTGACGACGTGGATGTGACTATATGGATAGATAGATGTACTTGGCTGCACAGTTTGTAAAAAGATCTTAAAGTGTGTTTGGAAAAGAGAGTAAAGAGCCGGGAGCTTGTGGTAGTAGTAGTGGTGTGCTAGTGCATATACGTGCTACCCAAGAGTTTTTGAATCATTCTGCAAGCTTGAATGGAACAGAAAAAAGTCACGGGGAGAGATGGTCTTCCTCATTTTATAGTTCAAGAGACTTATCACCATTTTCCCTCTCTCTTTTCCTCCTTCGTCTTCTTGAGAAAGAGAGGAAGAAAGACGGGACGTAAAGTGGAAGTGAAGCAAAGAATGGCTGAAGCAGATTTCCCGATCTGAAAATGATAAATGCTCCAGCCACAGCCTCTCCCGCTCAATCGACCAATAACTACTTCGACACAAAAACCATCCTCCTCTTTATGCTTCTTCTTCATCATCATCATCGGTAATTTTTCCTTCAAAATTGTACTGAAACCTTCATATGCAGAGAGATATAGAAAATGGGATGCATGGCAGTAGTAAGTAATATTTCCCTTGTCCTTTGAACAAATCATGTTTAGATTGTGTATATAATGCATCCACTGCCGCTATGAAGAATGACTAAAAGAAATGCCACACATATAACGCCATAACATATCATCATAAAGACATACACATAATATGACATACTCGCACACCAGTACAGACACACAGTACCGTACACATGCCGGCAGTGAAAGTTGCTTAAGATTGCCAGTTAGCCTGCCATAGTAGAAAAAACGAAAAAAAAGAACAGGAAAACTGTGTGTATGAGAAGCTTTGCAACTCGCACTGCTGCTGCAACAACTGTGTGTAGATGTATATAATATGTCCTCCACTTTCATTTTCTCTCTGCCTTTGTATCCGAATTGAATGCAAACGCTGAAAAATATTATATACAATACTAAATAGCAACTCTTCTCTCTTACTTTGCCTATCATTTCTCCAAAGTGAGCAATGTACGCCGAATACAAAACGCGCGAGTTAAAGTGGCAAGCCAGGGAGCGAGCAGAGAGGAGCAATGGAAAAGCAGCAGTTGGTTAAATTCAGTTTCTTGCACAATCCCAACCGCTGGACTCAACAAGATGTTGTTTCACTATTTTTGGCAACTGAATCTTTCAGCCAAGTAAATGTACAAGTAGAGAGAAAGGTTACTATCAAGAAACAAGGAGACGGCAGGAGTAACAGTGGTAATGAAAGTTATAGTTGTACTGGCAAAGCAAAAGAGTTTTAAGGCTGTAGAAGGGGGAGATAACAAACTATAATAATACTACTATATTATATATTTACAAAAATCGGATATAGTCTATACACACTCTTGTTCCAAATTCTCATCATAATACTATTATTGCCTACGTACAAAAAGGAGACATGCAGTTTGTATTTTATAAAACATTCCGGTACACATACTCTAATAATTTCCTACGTACAAATCGCATCATATTCAAAACATTCAAAAATCTACAAGGATATAAATAGGGAGTAAAAAATATATACGCTTCAGCTACTTTCACAAAATTATTATTGTTTTTTCATTGTCCTCTTCCTTCAGAAAAAAATGAGAAGTCGGCTTCGCTCATCTGTTTTTGGAGGACTCTTCAATCCTTCCTCTTCCCTTCCTCCTGGCAACTCGAATATACATAAGTAATAAAGATTTCATGATACTTTCGGATAATCCCATAGTTTATGATACTAATGGATTTGTCAGTCCTAAAAAAGGACTTGATAGTGCATCATTCTTTTCTCTTTTAAAATATCGGTCATCCATGATGTGTATATTAATAAAATTTTGTGCTTTATAGTTTCTGAAAACAACAAACCAACACAGACACAACCAGATAATATGATAATACATTTGTGTACACATCAAACAGCATGAATTCTTCGAAATACAAATTCCCATCCAATCCGTGTACACAATAACGCTATACAGTCTTTCCTTCTAAATGTCTTTTGAGTTTTGAGTAGCATCAAAAAAACTAAAACAATAAAGACATTTGCAGAATGACACGAAGACCATAAGTCACTTTACCTACTTTCCCAGAAAATCAGATAACTAAAGAAGCTGTAAACTTTGGTCACAACAATTTCCAAATAATAGTCCAATTCTAAGATTGAGTCAAGTGCCAGCCAGCCAAACTGCATTGAACAGGCACGATGTAACTGTCACACAAAATAGCTACTAACCGTAAACTGTGTTTTTTCTGCTCCCACACACTACTGCAAAGACTACAATATTTAAAGAATTTTATCATCATTCATATGTTAATAATAACACAGTCCATCAACTACTTCATCTGTCAACACAGGTCGCAAACACCAAGGCATGTTAAAATAAAACTGTCTTATTACATTTCACTCGAGATTGCATGTTCCATTTCTACCTGAAAATGCTACAAAAAGTTGTAATGCTTTTGGGATATGGGACCAACCACTGACTCGACACAAGGGACATTGTCACTTGAAAGATCTCTTTGAAGATAAATTTGTGTCTCTCAGCCTTATTTCTACTTTCTACCCAGTATAAATACTATGTTATTTAGTAGCTGCGTGGTCACTGGTGTTTGCACTTTGCATAAAGCCATTAAATGGTAGTCGTAATAGTAGCAGCACTTTCAACAGCGATAAAAACTTTTCTTTGAAACAAATAGAGTAATGGTGGTAGACGAATGATTCGTGAATGGCTAATTGTCACATGAAATCGTAATACCTTCGCTGACATCAATCTTAGTCGCAAATCTGTAAAAGGTAAAAAGCATGCAAGACCGGTTATCTTCACCGATAATTTTAGGGGAAAATCATCAAAAAAAACAAGCAAAAATATTTTTTAACGTAATATTTTTTTCTTTACAATGCATTTACCAGTATGCGTATGCCAGACAATATGCATAGGCATACAGGTATAATAGGTATACATACATGGTTCACTTTCGAAGAAGTCGTAATTCATTTTTTTTTTTTTTTTTTGCTTTGTTTTGTTTGAAACTGAATGCTGTTAAGCCTACAGACAGTAGTCGACAGTCACTTACCGAAGCCCATTATCATATCAATATATTTCAATTATGCTTGTAAGCTTTGGTAAATGGATCACACAAATTCTTAGAAAACGGAAGTAACACAAAAACAAAGTAAACTTATCCCTACAGATTACATTTGAAACAAAGCGTGTAATGGTTTAAATAGGTAACTCGATGAAATAAAGTTTTTTTTCTTCCCCAGGTTGCATACAATGAAAAACAGGTTGGGGAAAAATGATACGTATTAAGAAGCTTCTAAACTTTAGACTCCATGACTTGGAATTTTATAATCTATCAATAAGCAACGACGCCAGCTTTGTAAATATTTAAAGTATTTTGGTATTTATTTGTCAAGTATTTGCATCCATCGTTTTTCCTTCTTTTTCAATCTCGGACTATCGCTTTTGCAATGTCTCTGAAAAGTACACGCTAAATATGCATACCATCTCCTTTCCCGTATTCATCCTCTTCTCAAGTGCTTTCTACTACAGAAAATATACATAAAATTTTGTGTAGTGCATACTATGCATATATTTTTTGTTCCAGAATCGCAAATGTATTAAAGGGCACATGGAAAGAAGGACAAGGACTGCAAGGAAGGTAAAGACCGGAAAAATCAATGGTATGGTGTTTCAGCTACATGCAAGCAAACATATGTATGTACATACAGTACACAATATTGCATGTAGAAGAAGATATTATCCACTGCTTCTCCGTGTTTTTATACTAATATTCAACAAAATCTTTTTACGCCAAGTCCCGCCATTTGTATGCATTCATTTTGTTCCGCAGAAGTGAAAACATGCAGATAACACAAAGATACAATAATAAACATGTATGTATGAATTTTTCTTCTTATTCTTCTACTTTTGGCTTTTATGCAATTCACCAGAAAAGAAGACTTTTTTACTGCACAAATGTAGCGGTGGTGGTAGTGGTACTCTCACTCTCTCTTTCACTATGACAGTCACTTTTTTTATAATAACCAAATAGATGCTCGTAGCTAGTCAGTCATTCGCTACAAAAAGCTAAATTTTGCGTAGGTACATTTTCCTGCACTAGAACCTCAAAATATGTTAAACATATAAACATAATACTGATATTATTGTGAACATACTTGCTGAATATTGTCTGAAATGCTTGCTTTTACACAACCCGTCGTGACTGCCTTTTCCTTCCTTTCTGAGCAATACACGTATATTTATTCCACCTAAAGAGTTAGAACTCTATAGGAAAAAGGCAAACATACCAGCATCATGTACATATACCATTTATATCTCTCGGGTTTCACTACTTTTTACTATAGGTAAATGCATATATTTGCTATAACTTTATAACAAACAGTTTTGCTCCACTACATTGGTCTACATAGTACACTTTCCAAAATGTATGTACCTATCTGCTTCCAGCTCCCTTAACTTGTAAGCTTTTTGTAGCTGGCTTCTATCCTCTGACTCTCTTTTTCCCTAACTTACCTCGTGCTGTGGCTCCTATTTGCTTTTAATGCTTCCCTATATACCAAAATGCTCCTGTTCTGTTGTGCCGTTATTACTATATTACCGAGCACTTCTCATGTTGTGTTACTTACTACTATTACAACAGCTGCTTGCTGTTCCAATGCTTTTTACTTTTATGCTACTAATTCTTACGGTTTTATACTATATGCGTTCTACTGCAACACCACCACTACCGATTACCACTACTATGTAGTCGCAGATAGTAAAGTGAAACAAGAAAGTAAGTAAATTCATACATATATACATATAATTGTGACTATATGCCATGCCCATCTATTTCAGGACTATATACTGTAGTAATATATGGAGTAATAGACGAGTATAACTGTTACTTGCAGTTAGAAGACATACAGTGTGAGAGCATACATACGCACGCACTAGAGAAAAACATACATACTAGCTCCATCCAATCCAGCACTCTAGCAGTAGGAAGTAAGACAGAGTGAGGGAGAGAGATAGAAAAGTAAGAATCCAAGACTGAAAGTGAACCGTGAGCTTATGTTTGGTGAAACATGAATGCTCTTCCATGCACTTCCTACTTACTTCTACTTGCTTATTTCAGAAAGGCATATGCGTGGCGGTAGTATCAGACTAGGTAGGTTTTCTTGTATGAAAAATTCGTTAGTTCTAGGAAGAAAAAGAAATAGAGAAACATCCCCCTAGTTGCACTTTGATTCCCCCTTTTCAAAACCAATAGAAGAGAGAATACAAGTATGTACGCAAAGTGTAACAGAAAGTGACTTGAGAAAAAAGCAATGTCTATAAGTAAAAGCAAAGTGCGTAGAACAATGTTAAGAAGCATATATTAAGGAGCAAAAGAGCTTCATCAAATCACACTCCATCCATCCGCTCTACTTTTTGCCGTTCGTTTGCTTTCACTATTTCTTGTTTAATATGCGCTGCCCTTTAGCATGGAACAGGAAATACGTTTTACTTGCTTGCATAACATACAAGAGCTTAAACTGTCTCCACTCCACTTTGCCCAAAGAATGGCTCCTCACATAAACATATTCGGTATGTTATATTTCAATTTTTCGTTTTGAAAGAATTACTTTGAATGAAATTCCTTTCTGGCAAAATTATAGTTAAGAGGTAAGTAATTGTATTTCTTTCAAGGGAAATGACAAAGGGAGAAAGGAGAGAGAAATAAATATATCCCATGTTTTTCAGAATTGTCCAGCAAGCAGAGTCAATTTAAGGAATTACGGAAATACTAATGTCACCAGTCGCTACGTTGCTGTATACAAAAATATTATTTTATTAACTTTCAGGGAATTGGTAAAAGCAGGTTGATGAGAGAAACAGTAGGAAGTGCTTCCGTACTTGGTTTACAAACGCTTACAAAGGAAAATACTTCCATTATTACTTAGTTTCCCACCCCCACCGATGTCACTTATTTCGTTAGTGAGAATATAAAACATGAATGCAAAGGTAGCAACAGATTCATTTGTACTGTATTCAATTTAATGTGTCGCTGTCTACAAACAAGTCTGCTTCCGCCTCGACTCTTTTCAATGTTTCAATATCCGAGGGAATTACTTATCTTGGTACTCTACCAACCATGAGCACCATCCCATAAAATAAGTATCGTCCCACACATGTTCATGGATCAAATCATTTTTAGATCATGAAGATATCAGATTCCACGAATTGAAAAGAGCAAACAAATCTTCTCTTTCTTTCAGTAAATGTCACATAATATGCATCTATTCCCGTACTTCTGAATACGAAGATGGTGTTATCTGTTGGTATAAACTAAGTATTATTGTTTTACATCATTTTTGCAAAGTAAAATGCAGCAATAACATTATTATTATCAACCAAGTAACTTATCAGCACATTTCTTACAACCAATATTACTGGTGGTAAAGCCAACGGCGTAACACATCACTCATAATAATATGCTTATCGTATTACTTGAGTATTTAAAGCAAATACACGAGAAAAAATGCCTCTATTTTTTGAAGTATTGCAACAAATCGTTCAACGGCAAAAGCGTCATTAGAACTGAATGCTAGACCCACTGTGTATGTGGCATGGAATAAACAAGCAACTTTTGTGGCTTTCTTCACAATCACTCACAGACAGTTTGTCTCAAAACACAGTGCATTTTTTGTAAGCCTCTTTCACTCAGTCGGTGTGTATTAATAAAAAAGTACAAACAACACAAAGTTTACGACATCTCTGTAAAATCAAAGCCATCCAACATGGAAGCAAACGTGGCAATAAGAGTATAAGAGTAAAAAGGAGAGAAAATAGGAAACAAAATGTTTTCAAAAGTATCACCTAAAGGGCAAAGTATTTTGTTCCAAATAAAGCGGTAACCGGAACTCAGCCAAATATCAAAAAGTTACTCCTAAAGTGCAAATAGGTGCGTTCATATTCTATCTGTATACCACCATATAAACTTTCCTATGGACGTTTCCTTTTATTTTCTCCTTTTTAACAAGAAGTGTAGGTTGTTCGATCTAAAGTCGGTCGGTTGCCTCTCTCTCTCTCTCCCTCTATAAAATAAATTTATTAAACTGTTGCCTTTTAGCATTTTCCTGTTCAGGAAAATAGATTTTCCTTTCTTGACGAAGCATAATTTGATAAATGAGTACAACATGTTTAGTTGGACCTATAGAGCATTACCTCAGCCCAGCAAGTGCATACATTCATAATATGACATATAAGTGACTCTCAAGAAATAAGTGTACGTGTAAATTGTTATTCCGTAAATTGTATTATAATGTACTTTTGTTTTTTGCTAGGCATATATCAATATTAGGACTAGCCGACACGATGCGTACATGCATTCAAATTGCTTTATCCGAAACAAGTACAGTAACACAACTGTAATTACGACATTACAATAATTTATACTAAATAGGGAGTTCCTAGTAGTATAATTACTTGAAAGGCATTGGTTGACCTCTCAGCAATTTAAATTGAAAGGAAAATGCTCCTCTATGTTAGACATTCCGATAGGTAATCAAAAAACAAAAAGTGAGAAAGAAACTAAAGCGAATCATGCGAGAAACGACTGCTACTACTGCTACCATCTCAATTTCATTTCAACGCAGATAGCACAACCAATTCGGGACGAGCGAATGTTAAGGAAAGCAGTAGTATGTATAAAAGGAGATATACAAAAATACAGTCAAC
>JAHZMZ010004276.1:0-10929 GCA_027743805.1 Lepidocyrtoides sp. E14 | reverse complement strand
TGCCAGCGGCAAAAGACGAAGAAGCAAGAGATGCTATCACGGAAAAGATTCGTCAATTTTACTACCAAAATGTTTCGCTGGACAATATGAAGAATAAAGACTATCACCAGATTCACATAGACATGTTCTCGCACCGTAACTACTTTCAGTGCGTGAAAAACGCTGCAGTGTTGTATGGGAAATGGAGTGATATCTATCTATACTACTGGTCTCGTGTTGGAACTTCGTTCAAAGCGTGGCATGACTATGACAAGCTTAGTAAGGAAAGAATCAAAAGCGATACATAATCTCCCATAAAAATAGTACTGTTTGAACATTTTCTTCATAATTTGCATTTTAGATTTGACAAAAGGTGTTGCAAACGGAGATGAGGTTCATTTCCTCTTTGATTCTGCAGACGACTACGGCGACTTTTCCATGATTAGATTTTCTAAACCCAATCTATTGCATTTTTCCCAGTTTGTGGTCAGGCTTTGGGTTACATTTGCAGGAGAGGGAAAGCCAGTAGATGATTGGAAATCTATGAAAGGTCAGGGAGGCGACAACTCTCCCCTTGAATGGTATGAGCTTGGGGAACAGGGAGTCATGATTCCAGAACCATTTACAAAGTACACCAACTTTTGGCAGTCCTTAAAATTAGATGGGCCGAGAGAATTGCCTCCTCCCGGTGAAAATATGCACAAGCTAGTGCTCAGTAAACCCATTGAGGATAAGAATAAACCTGAGCAAAAGAATGAAACTAAGGAAGAGACTAAGTCTCAGGAACACTCAGGTCCAGATAGTGAAGAGGAGAAGGTGGATGATGGCAATGATGAGAGTGTGAACGACCAAGGCTTCATTTACGTAGATATAGGCTCTTAAACTAACGTCATTTAGAATGTAGTCATTGTCTATTAATAAAAACTATATAAAAAAAAAATATATAAATCCATTAAAGTTGCCATTTTTCCTAAAAAAAAAAGATGTGTTGTATCACTTGGTTACCATAACCGGTTCCATACGATTCATAGCTATTTCTTGCATGTACATGTGTGCATGATTAATGCACCAACAAAGAGCATCATAAAAAAGACGATGGATTATTGTAATTCTGCACATTTACGACCATGTTTCACAAGAAAAGCCATATAGATAACATGTACCACAGAGCCATTATATGCAGCCCACATCTTTATCTTTGCTACCACCTCTACTAAATTAATACTGCGCCCGTGCTGCATAACCACTTGTAATAACAAATTGCATAAGAACAGGTTTCTTGCCGTGACACATGGCATAAAAATGAATCTACTGAGATGAGCAGAGAAAAAAATAAAGACCGCAACAAGAAGTCAAATTAAGCATTTGATAGTAATAAAAAAATTCGATTTGCTCATTTTAAAAACGGACCAGCAACTCACCAGGTGGGCTTTATTCCGAAATCGCTTCAATGCAGGCATCATCATATTGAAAACCACACAAAAAAATTTGCAATAATATCTGTTGTCCATGACTTTGCAGATTATTAAACAGTGGGAAAAAATTGAAAAATTAAGAAAAGCTGTCAAGTTTGGAGCCAAGGGAAACTCAGAGCTGTTTCAGCTGCTGTCTTGTAATCTGGTAACTAGAATCTTCGTTACTAGAGAAAAAAAAATCAAATACATTGTTGCATTAAAACGGGCAAAAACGCTGACCATCTTCTTCTTCTCTGTTCGCCATGAATGGAAAAATTTGCAATGATGAGGGTTTGGTGCAAATATTATGTGTCCAATGATGATTTAATGCGTGTTTACCTGTATCCATGCTGGACTGGGACCGCATGGTTTGGACGGTAGATTGACAATTGAATAGAACAGGGATAGCCTCAATATCACTAGAAGGTCGTACGCTGAATAATTTTTTTTTCACTTTCAAAAAAAATGCCCGGAGCGTGAAAGAATGTTAAAATGCTGTTGGATTTTTAGTTATATAAATTATATATGCTTTAAAAATCCTCTGACCATTTTCTTGATTTATTTTTGCAATGCAAATCGTAAATAATTCTATGCCTATTTGCTCGCTCATGACCTCTTCTTTTGGTATAATTAGGTATTTGACAAAATGTTCATATATAAACCGAAAGTCGGGCTTTTGAAAGACTCACTCTCAGTTTGTCCTTTGGACTGATCTCTTTTCTGTTCACAGAATTTAGTGATCTGTTCAGTATGAAGGTTTTCATTTCCATTGCCCTTGTTGTCACCTTGGCTCTTGTCCACGGACAAGAGACAGAGGGACCAGTGGTAGATACACACTACGGAAAGGTGAAGGGTACAACAGATACATCCCGCACAGGGCGTATGTACTACGCTTTCAAAGGTGATTATTTGAAATATTTTCGGAAAAAATGGCAGATTATTATTACTGTTGTCTCAACATGAAAATAGTTAAATATATATTTTTTTTACTTTCCACAATAACTAGGTATCCCTTACGGTAAGGCAGAACGCTTTGAACCACCAACCATCCCAGCCAACTGGGAAGATGTCAAGGATGTCAGCCAACCAGCACCTGCCTGTATTCACTACAGTCCCTTCACAAAAACTGTAGTTGGACAAGAAGATTGTAATTGCCCCATATACTTTACCATTTTTACCGTTTTGTGCATTGAATTTTGTTCAAATGATTTGAAATCGAAATATTTATATCGATAAAAATAGGTTTGAACCTGAACGTCGTCACCCCAAAACTTCCCGTTGAAGGTCAAGACAAGATTCTTCTTCCAGTTGTTGTCTACCTTCACCCTGGTCTCAACAAATTTGGCAGTAGTGAAGAACTACTTCCCAAGTACTCAATGGATGAGGACGCTGTTATCGTAATGGTCAACTGGAGACAATCTATTTTCGGATTTTTGAACACTGGCGACATGTATGATAGTAAAAATTTTAAAATATTTTTTCAAATCATGTCCATATTTATTTACAAAATGATAAAAATATTTCCATCAATTTTACAGGTATGCTGCTGGAAATCAAGGTCTCCGTGATCAAGTTTTGGGTGAGTATTTCATGCACACTACCAGATAAATTTTTCCTTTAGTTGAAAGCAGAATTTTAGAACTAACACCATTTTTTTCATTTCCAGCTCTCAAATGGGTCCAACAAAATATTGAAAAGTTTGGTGGTAACAAAGACAGGTAAGAATGGCAAATTTTTACACAGTGTTTAGGGTATAATATCAGATAGAAATGACTCTGAAATGCAACACTTGAAAATAATTTCAACAGTGTAACACTGATGGGATCACAAAGCGGTGCCACTGACGCCGCTTTACATACATTGTCCCCTCCAAGCAAAGGACTCTTCCACAAGGCAATCGCTATGAGTGGTTCTCCCCTCAGTCGTCAATCCGTTGTGCGCAACCCCGTCAAGCAAGCCAAGAAAGCCGGACAACAAGTTGGCTGCCCTATCGATTCCTCCTCTGCCCTTGTCTCATGTCTGAAGACAAAGGACGCCAAAGAAATCTTAGAAAAGATTGTAAAGAAAGAAGTCGACCTTAAGGACATCACTGTAGAGGATTTGGAGAAAAAGGCGTGGTTTGGACCAACCATTGACAAAATTGTATCTGAAGGTCAAACAGAACAAGACTTGATCATTCCAGATCATCCTCTCAAGCTCTTGGCAACAGGAAAAATCATCAACAAGGTCCCCCTTATCATTGGTGGAAACGAAATGGACGGTATCACCCCAGTTACCGTTAAAATCCTGAAGGAAAAATCCCTTATGGAAAAAGTGGACAAACAATGGAATGAGTTTGTAAGATATTTACATAATAAATATCCATTCAATTATTCGCAAAATATTTACATGCCATAATAATAGTAACAATATCATTTTCCTTTGTTTTCAGGCCCCCTTGCTTTTCCTGTACAAAGACATTGCAACCGACAAGGATGCGGTTTCCTCCAAAATTCGTGAGTTCTACTTTGGCGACAAGGAGATTAACAAAGAGTCTTTTGCAAACTTGTCCAACATCTTTATGGATCGTTACATTGGCTACCCCTTGGTTGTCACAGCAAAACTTTACTCCAAAGAAGCACCAGTCTACCTCTACTACTTCAGCCATACTCCAGAAACCACCTTTTTGAAATTCTTTGGAGTTGACGAAAACTACGGAATGGCTCACGTAGATGAATTGCAATACCTATTCAAATTCAACATTGAGCTACTCAAGTATCCAGAAATCACCACAGAACACAAGGAATACGAGTTATCCAAAAATTTGATCAAGTTGCTCGGCTCCTTTGCTGAAACTGGAAAGCCAAGCCGTACCTGGGGAGAGGGCAAGGAATGGAAGAAAAATGAAGCTGGTGAACTTCCAAACTGGTACAAATTAGGACCAAACACTGAACTTGGACCACCTCCAGAAAAGTTTGTCAAACGTGTCGGTTTCTGGAAGGAACTTTACGAGAAGGAATTGGTCAAAGAAACTGAGACTCCAGTAGTCGACACTTTCGAAAAAACTAACTAACAAGCTGAATATTATGTAAATATTCAACCCTTCTCCTTCCCGAAATCCCAACTGTGACTTTTTCATTTGTATTTTCTATAAAAGTTTTTGAAAAGAACAAATAAAACATTTACTCGCAACTTTTGCCAACTGTCCAACCAAAGAAAAATAAAAAAAGATACTTAACGAAACAGTTTTTTTTTTCGTCATGAAATGAAACCAACTACTTGGATTTTTAATGCAATTATGAAAAACATCATTATCATAATTTCATGGAAAAAACGCAGTGAAATGATTGAAAGAAATGATTTGAAAGTGTGCACGAATTATTATTTAAATCCTTTTTTATTGTAGATATACAAGTAATTAATATAGACGATTTCCTAGTCAGCAGCATAACATAATATTCTCATACCGAGTAGTATCTTTATACACAGTTATGGTACAACATTTTTATTCACAATTTAAAATTTGCTTTTTCTCAAATTGAATACAATGGTCTATTTACTCACATACTAGAGATAATAAGAGTAATTTAACAAGGGTTGCTACACTATTCTAACTTTAATTTTCCCACTAGTATACATCCCCAATAAAATTCTAAAAAGGAAGAACATAAGAACATTATCATCTATATATGTACCTATGTGGCTTTTTTATATAATATATTTTTTTAAATCAACACTAGATGTTGAACACTACACTTTGACGCACCAGCTTAGACAACAACTCAAAAACATTAGACAATGAGATCAAAAAGTATTTAAGTTCAACATTTGGAATAAAAGTTGTGAACGTAAAGACAAAAAGATTTAAGTAATAATAGTATCAACATCGTCATGTATATATGATATGTCTTGTTGAAGTGAATCATCTTCATTTAAAATACTTATTACACTTAAAAATTACATGTATGTAGTATTAAGATAAAAATTCAACATTTATGGTATACCGCTTACATTCAAGTTTTACGAATAATTTCAAATCACACTCATTTCTTCTTCTTTTTTTAAAAAAAAACAGAACCATAATTCAATATGATGCTGTTCCCTGCTATTTTAGAAATCATAGAAACAAGTTTTCCATTATTTTCTCCCTTTTTAGAAAATAGAACTTTATATTTCAAAATTTTGATATTGGTAGGTATCGGTTTTCATGCCCAATTTCAACTAAAAATATATATGTGTATCTATAAGTGTATATTTATAATGTATTACCTCTTTAACAATAATTGAATCATAATACTAATTTAGCAAGATTTAAAAGTATGCTATTTTTATGCAAAACACTTGAAATCGGAATTTGTGGGTGAAAGCTGATAAACTGAGAGAGTAAAGTGAGTGCATAAGGTGTATGGAGGGAGGTGAGATAGCATCGACCATTGACACTGGACAAGAAAAGTTGGACATCTCTTCTATTATTTTTTTACAGCTAGTATTACTTTGCTTAATGGTCAGACAGAATGAGTAAGTGTAAAGCGATGTGATTGTGTAGCAATGAGCTGTTGGATAAATTTGAAAATAAAAGTTCATTTCATTTGAATTTGCGAATTTGAAAAAGTCTATTAGAACTAAAGACGTGCCTTTTTGTTGAGGAAAAATGCTGAGAGTTGATGACGAGTTTACAATAAAAATGAAGAGATGGTTAATTAATTTTAACCATACCCTAATTATCATAATTAGTCAAGTCAGAAAAGATAATCACGTATTCAGTAAATTGAAATATCCTATTTAGTAAATTCCTATTTTGTCTGTCGGCATAATATTAAATCTATTTATTTTTTATTAAAAACTTCAATCACAATGAGTTTCCTTTTTTTTAAATGAGTTTAAATGTAACCTTTTTATGTCATGACTACAGTGCATATTATTCAATGTACTCTTTTTCTATTTTATAATAATAACGTGTAGCTAGTAGTAGTATTATTTTATCCTCCTAGTAATTTTAATTATTATGTAGACTATGACTAATACCAAACACTAATTCAATGTTTATATCATCATTCATTCCATCACATCTAAAACTGTCTATTTGTATCATAGTTATAATCAATCTCGTCAATCAATCAACAGAATTGTAAAATAGGACTTGGTTTCCTTATTATTTCCTTGGGCAGTTGTCATTTTTTATCAAATTGTTGTAAAACAGAAAAAATAAAGAATGAATATAAATACCCGTTTTTTGTACGTAACCAAACATTTTAGGTTTTCAATCTCAAGTCATTTTACTTAATGTAAAAATAGCAATTTTAACAACAAGTAGGAATCCTCAAAAGTCTGTATAAAATTGCTCATATTATTTCTTCCATGGAAACAATTCACTATAGTTACTTTTTTAATCGTGCAATTAAATTTGCAACTCCCAGTTCAGTTTGCAGCACCATTGTTCACGAAAATTGTTCAAATAAAACTATCGTGGAAGATTGTAGGATTTTACAATGCGGAGGTATGCAAAATATTTAAATGAAAATGCATATAATAATAGTATGTATATTTTGTAGAATATACTTTGGTTTTACCAGAGAAGTGATGGGATCAATTTTTTAAATTTTCGAGTAGTAAATTTATACACCATACTCTTTCATATTTATGTATGTACATAGCAGCATTCGTAATCATAATAAGAATATCGTATCATTTTTTAAAAAGTATAGAATTTTTCAGTCTGTTGATTGATTTGATTGATTGATGTTTTCCTTCTTTTGTAAGGTTTTCTTTAATTAAAATGAGTCATTTAAATAATGATACGACAAAGGACATTTATCCTTTTTTCGGTAACAAAATAAAAAAACTCACGCATTCTACAAAGAATATAATTCGTTTTCACCAGCAGGAATAATGATTTTTGTAATTAAAGTTTAAAAAATTGTAGTGGTGGTGGTGGTGGTGGGGGTGATTTATGATGGTCTAATAATATGTAGAAAAATAAGAGCAAAATATTATCAACTGTACAATCCTCAACTGCGTTTGTTTAATTACCTTATTATCTTTGGATTAATGTTATTTTTTTTCGCAGTCACCTATTCTTTTACTTTCAAATTACAAATATGATAGGTATCACGTACGTTACCTGTAATTTTTATAAATAAGTACATTTTCCTCATTTATCTATAGTAACCTTTACATTTTATTTTTTCACTACCTTTCTCATCGCTAGCAAATTAGCTAATGCAATAATAATAAGTAAGTAAGTAAAGATATAACATTTCAAAATGTATTTTATTACCACATATATATTTGACGATTTGTTTGAAAGAATATTTTTTGGAAACTCAAGATATGTTATGCAACAGCCGTTATTTTAATAATACTACTATGCCAACGACACTGATAATAGGAGTAACAATTTAAGTACACACACGCCAATTTAAAGTAAGGAATTATTTGGGCCCTTCTACGGTTACCGCCCTGAAACATTAAATATCTACCTATATATTGCAGTGGCACTACCAACCAGCCACCCACGCATTTTCTAGATGCCTGCTTTTTTCTAAGCCTAAAATATCGATTTTGTATACACTTCTTATATAAACTGTTGTATGCGGTTCCAGCACTATACACATTCATTTTTCTCTAAGATATTAACTTTAACTAACTCTATATCTCTAGCAATTAGTTAGTCGAGTAGAGTAAATACACTCAAATGTAATTTGTAGTTAACTCTTAGCTATTTTTTATTTTTGATTCTTAAAGTGCCCCTGCTGCGCTGCGGTATGTTTTCCCCGAACAAGTCTAGTATGTAATAGTATGTAATATTATATTTATTATTACTTTTTATTAAACTTGACAAATTAATCAATCTAAAGTACATAATATTATGCTTCATCTGTATCTGTCCACATTCACGTAATAATGCTTGGAAACAACACTTAATTAATTTACTTTGATAATAACAGTCCGTCTCAAAAAATAACATTCTAAAGCTATTGTATATAAAGAGAGCTTGTAAATTGTTAAGATCTGTGTGCAATCCTAACTTCTGTGATTGTAAAAGTCAAGTGGAAGGATTGATGCAGAAGGTGTGTGTTCAGTTAACATGGATTAGTATTAATAATAATTTGTGAAATTTCAATTTCTCACTATTTTCTCTGTGCTTTCAACAAAAAAAACAAAAAATTGTCACCTTATTTTAATAAGGGTTATTGAAAGTGTTGAAACTTTGATTTCCAGTAGTTGAAAGTTAAAAAAAAATTTTAACCATTGGAAAACAAGGAGTCAGTTTGTTGTAATCCTTGTTTCCTCTACAGCTAATGGCAACAATAAAACTGCGGTGCGTATTATTAGTATTTTTTTCTCTTTTTCTTTCATAAAATATTATTTATTTATTATATATTTGTTCGTAGAGATGCATATTATTGTATTTTAAAAGTTTAAAATTAATTGTGCCGCAGTTTGTGCTATACTGTAAATTGTGTGCATTAAAGTGCTGTTAACAGTATGGGTCCAATAATCAATAAAACTTGGTGTTTTCAATTTTAATAGTGCGTTATATAAGCGTGTAATGTGTGTAATTGTTGTCATCATCATGTCAGGGGTTTTTACTTGATGAAAAAAATTAATTAACAATACAAAGTCTACAGCTACTATTTTTACTATTATTATTATTATTATTATGGACAATTCCCTAAATTAATATAGCAATTTGTATTAAAGAATCCATTATTTACTTAACGATTATTTTATGAGTTTGGGAATCTGTCACTATAGTTTTATATACCTTAGTAGTAAATTTGTAACATTACATAGACAGATCATTTTAGTTGGTATACTATTTTAAAATTTTTTAATTAAGTATTTTGTATGTACCTACATATTTTTTTATACCCATATATAAAAAAGTCCCTGATCTATGCACCAGTAATATGGGCAAAGAAATGTTTTGATTTTAACAACAAAATCAGTAACGCTTACATTTTTTTTTTTTGGCAATTGCAAACACACGGTTATAGTAATGCTCCATAGCATTCCTCCATAGCAGCACCCAAGTCACTATTTAATTTACATTTTTTTTTCTTTTTTAACAAATTTGGCTAGATTTTAATTGAAATATATGGAGGGGTCAGCAAGTAAAAACAGAAAAAAAGTACGTTTTTTGAGAAAAAAGTGGCCAACATCACGTTTATGATAACATTTAATTCTATTATGAAATAGAGAACTTGACAACGACAACTGTCTAACTATGCAACTTATGAATTTTATTAGTAATTATTAATGTACTCTAGTTTTATCCTAAAGAACAACATTAACTTAAAATATCGGTGAATATTTTTTTTGAATGAAAGCGTCATCCGTATATAGTTTAAGATTATCATCATCAACTTTATCATCATCATCGTCAGTAGAAGTATGTAATTTACACAATCTAACAGTGGTTGTAGTAGTAATAGTGGTATCAGTTAGCCTTCTTTTAGTTTATCGTGTTTTTAGTCTAGTTGCCTTGAGTATACCAATCTAAGTTTTGACTATATAATAATATGTAGTGACAGTCAGTTATTATTCTTACAAATTATTCCGTTTTAAAATACTCTAATAATAATTATTATACAGATTTTAACATTTTAAAAATTATGGCATGTAGTAAACTATTTAAAAAGAAAAAAAACCTAAATGATATACCAATATATATTACCTATTTTTAGTGCATCTGTATCAACTGTTCACAAATAATATGTTTTACTTACACCTTTAAACATCACAATTGAGTCTTTATTTAAAAACTCATTAAACTAAATGAAATATGCTCTGCCATAAAATTTTGAAATGGAAGGGGAAATATATTAGTCCTTCAATATTATTAGCTAGTCTGGAATTTTGTTTTATCTCATTTGCAATTGAAAAAAAAAGATTCTGCCGTATCGTCATTGGAGAATGTAACTGATTCCATAATATGGGTTTACTAATATTAGCGCAAATATGCATAATATTATGCAGTGATAATAGTAAAGTATTAACTTATTGATTTCATATTATTTTATTCTCGGTTTATCCGTTAAATGTCATTATCATCATCCATGGATTCCTTTAAAGAGTCAGTATAATTGCTGTGTTTTCAGTTATTTTGGGCTTTTTCACTGTGTGTTGTTTGACTGCTTTGGGTCTTTCCTATTTTTTCTTTACTTCTTCTGTCTATTAAAAGTCGACGGTCCTTTCATGTCTTGTTTTTATTGGTTAAATACTGGTCTATATGCACTAGTTTTATGTGTTTCATCTTTTAGCGTTTTCCTCTTGCCCACCTCAACAAGGCGTCCGCCAACACATCCAAATGCGCCTTGGTCTGCAAATTATGTACAAATGCAAAAATAATATTACATTTCGGCAACGATAAGCAGGATTTTTGGGGTCAATTGAAACCAGAAAAAAATACCCACCCTTGTAAATGCGATTGGGACTTTACTTTTCTATTTATGGTAGCAAATTATTATAATTATTATGCTTACGGTTTTATAAAACATGCATGCTTGCATGT
>JAHZMZ010004275.1:0-14344 GCA_027743805.1 Lepidocyrtoides sp. E14 | reverse complement strand
ACACACACACATACACACACACGCACAGACAACCCTGTGATTTCAGAAACCTTCTAGCTTCGCAAACGAAGGTTAATAAAAATTTCGTATCTATAGGAATTGTTTTGCGTTATTCGCATTTCATATCTTATCAGGTTCTCAATAAACTAGGAACACGCCTGAACACGACTTGCTTAGTAATAGTGATGCTATTACGGTACAATTGCAAAAAACTATGAATGTCCTTATTTACATTTGTACACGTGCGTTGCGAAATGGTTCATTGTAAACAGTAGAAGTAAAAGTCTCAAGTAGGTCTATAAGTTGCATTCTTGCCGTCACTATGACGATGATCACTGTGTGCCAGAACACCAGTAAGTGTGAATAAATAAAACTTGCAGCTCACATCACAACCGAGAATGGCAGGGATATAACGTCATAATGTTACCAATTCATAAACTAAAATAAATTGTGAAATAAATCAGGGCAATGGCAATACATAACCCATGTACGTAACAAAAACTACCTATATAAAACGTAAGCCATACGTAAAACGTAAATAGATTTAGAAAAAGCGTAAGTCATGGAGACACCTACCACATTAGATATCAGTACTAATACTAGTGACGGAAAAGGAAAAGAAAATTGAAAAGAAAGTGGATGTAACCAGTTAAGAGTAGTTTTCATTATATCACCTATTCTAAACAAAATTATTTTAGAGAATAATAAAAAACTCTGATTAATATTTTCAAAAAAACAGGTGCAAAAAGATGGTGAAATGGTAAAATTCCAAGCGAAAGCAATTTTTTTGTTTCATCCGTTCCCACCTTTATTATTGAAAGGTTAAAAATTAAATAAGCGTGAGCAATCAACTGACGTATTTAGGTACAAACAAAGTACTTGTGTGTTTTCTACATTCATAATGTCGTGTTATTCTCATCTTTGAACTTTACAGCGGTATTGTCGAAATGTTTTATGTTTCATAATATTTCAAATTTCATTGTTACATCTGCTTTCCTTTCCATTTTTGACTCTGAGTTAATAAATTTAGCATGAATTGTGCACATGCATACAATATTGTGTAGGAGATGTAATAAATTAGTTTTTCATGTCAAGAGGTTGTCTCTTCAAGTTGTCTCTTCAGGCATGTGGTAATAAGAAAACAAGGCAGCTTGTAGTTTTTTATGAACACAGGTGATCTTTAAAGACTGGATTCACTTGAAGTGGAAGTCATTATACCGATATGCTGTCACTGTCATGGTAGTTTTATAAAAATTCAAACTCAAAGAGTAAACGGGTCTTGAAAACAGAGCTTGAAGAAGGGTGATTTTATTGGAGCTAAGAGTAAGTGAAAAGACAAAATTTTAACTACTAAGTTTAAATTTTCAAATTCAAACCAAAGACGCAATTTGTCTAAAACAGATATTTTCAATGAAAAAAAAATTTAATAAGCAAATGGGTACAAGGAATAAAGTGTCCAGAAATTACTCAACGGTGAAATAGCAAATAGTCTACCACAGCCATTCAATTGAGGTTGCATTCCAAACCTTTCCATTCTTTTCTTTTGCACGAGGTGCATGAACTTTGCATGCATGAGTAAATGCTATTGAATTGCAATATGTGCATGAAATACAGCACACAATCCTTAATAGTATTATGTAACTTGGCGCCATAAAAACATGAACGATGTAGAATTTATTAACATCAAGAAACAAGATAATGTTTAACTTGTCCATTATATTAAATATTGTGTTGAAAGTGATATGCTAGGTAGGACAAACAGGCATTTAGATAAATAATGTTTTACTGTCCTTTACTTTCACGAAACACTTTTATTGAAGGGAAAAACTGTAAATGTTGGAATATGAATGCTAGCCATATTTCAGACGTATGGTTTCTGTATCAAATGTTCTGTACAGTAAAGACAAACAAAGAAGTAGTAATTTAACAATAACAGAAAAGGCAGACTTCAATGAATATGAATGATTTAGAGAGAGAATCTCAACAGGCACAATTTTGCTGTTCATACGAACGATTCGATTTACGTAGCAAGTTGTGACATGCATTAATAAAGCATCAATCAAATTTTCTATCAGTTTTGCTTGTCCTGACATTGCAATATGGATAGATAAGTATGTTTGCAAAACCACTTTCACGTGTCTATTTCAACTCATTAAAGCAAACATATTATTATAATGCTTGTGATATCTCAACGCTTTGATATTCACCTTGCAAAACTACTTGCCTTAATACGATATCGTAGATGCCTAAATTCCAAAACAATAAAAATATTTACTACATTCTTGCCATGAGGGAAAGTTAGAAAGCAAAAAAAATACATCAATCATCTTTTCTTAGGAAATAAACAACGTGCCAAAATAACTTTCATACCTAGTTAAATATGTAGCATAACGTAACAAGTGTGTACATGCGCAAGTTGCTACTTCTTTTATAGTACGTACGTAAAGTAACAATATTATATTTAGAAATTATGAGGACTGTCCAGGTGGAAATGTGCTTTAGGTATAATAAGGGTATTGCAATGTATATTCCGGTGCAATAACGTAGTATCGGAAACGGTAAAGCTAGCATGCTTTTCTTATAACGCGTAGGTAACTCAAGTTCTCAAGATATATTATGTCAGGTAACGGTAACACTTAGACTCATTTTTACTCTACAAGCAATGCTCGAAAATGTTCTAATATATATAATATTTCACCATTTTTAAAATTACATTGTACAGTGCTTGTATTGACAGGCCATCATATTATGTCAAGTTGTAATAACAAATCCCATAACATCAGTTCATTTCAATGCATTCAATTGTCACAATCAAATGTGCAGATGCAAACCAGGATATTATTAGATAATATTTGTTGTACAACTTTGAGGATTCGCAATATTTATGTATTTCTTGCACAAAAATACAACGAGTTATGCTGCATATTGCCGATGCAGTAATGGTAGCGAGTCAGAAACTGTGCATACGGATTCTCATATAAACGTGGATTCCTAACTTTGTGCTAGCATACTAAGAACTAAGAAATTAACTATATATATTTCTGAAAAGTCATACAGGCGTAACTAAAACAATGCCACAAAGCAAAACAAAGTTTAAAAGCAGAACACGTGGTAACGCCAGCACATAACATGTACATTTTTTTGATATGTAGTAAGAAGTGATATCACGTATCAAAATTGGCTCATTCGCCAAACTCTAGTTTCAAGATTTTAAATACAAATGCCAACTACAGCCAAGTACAATTGAATGGCTTGAGTGTGTTAAGCTCTGTCTGACCGTCACTTGAGTCACTTTTTACCCCACTGAGTTTCCGGAATTTAGGGTCAACAGTCAACACACGTTTACTAGAAAATCACGAAGCTGTTATCAAAAGGGGATAAACAGTAAACCTTATTCTGATTGAATAGTAAACCACCACAAAATGCAGGAAAGTGTTTTTTTCTGTTAAATTTTTTAAACCGCTAATGATTTTTCACTTACTTTCTAAAATTATGCTGCCAAATGTCCATATTACTGGTTTACTGCTCATAACTCCTTTGTTTTATTTTTTACCATACACTTGTCGTGTTTCTGAAAAACGGATAGTAGTGACATCGCTTAGAGAAACTTCACAATACAGAAATGCAAGAGTCAGAAATCAGAGAAAGCAGCGGAGGGAAAATCTTCAAAATTTTCACCACTAGATGTCTATTTGGTAGTTACACACGGACGCAAACCTTCCTTTGGTCTGATCGATGAATATGTTGGTTTATCAACTAGGCCTGTACTATTTCTGCTGTCTCTTTCCCGATAGAATACACGCGTATGCATTTTCTGTATTTAGGATTGCGAGAAAATCTCCTAAGGCTTTCACTCTGACAGGACAGTGCTGTCTAATCCATCTGACATTTGACTGACAATCATCCAAGCAAGAAAATCCATCAGTTGTACAACTTTACCACCCATGTACATACTTACAAAACTTTTCTGATCTATATACTCGGAAACTGTCATATCAAATTATTCCTTCTCACGAAAACATTAAAGAATTTCTTAATATTAAACCTGCTTCATCCTTTTTCTCTCTTGCTTGCCTATTTGTGCATTATTTGTTATCTAGAATTGGAAAAGTAGACCAAAGTTATTTTATGACAGAAACGCAACTACATCTACACGCTTTAAAACATAAAAGTTCAGGATACTCATATATACACCTAATACTGACGTGCCCATCACAACAAAATGCCTTTTTAATACAAACACTAATAAACATATTGATTTTTATTCATTTCGTTGTTCGCATCGTACCAACTGCAAGAAATGCACATCAACTCCATCATCAAATAGAAAGTTTTTATGTGCTAGTAACTTCATATCTACCTTTGACATTCTACAAATTACTGACAGCGTTTAAAACGCATTAATCAATAAATATAGAAACACTATATAAAATGCGAAATAACTCCTGCAGCAATTGCACAAAATTCTCTCTAGACGAGACAATACCTCCATTCACACCATGCCGTGTCATTAATGGTGATCCAATGTGCTTATGAAAAGAGTTGTGGCGAATTGTGTTCAACCACTTGCGATGATGAGAAGTTTCCTATCATTGTTTCAAGTTATATTTCTACCTAACTCCCACTTGTTTTGCGGGCAAAGCAGTACATGCATTGCCACTAGTAGATACTTTCAAAAAAGGCTGTTTTATTGCAACTCCATGAAAAAGCCGTGAAACTTCAAGTTTTGCAAAATGTTTGAAGCATATTTATATGCAACTTGGTTTCGTCTAGAGTTGAGGGGTGCTAGAATGTTTTTGAGACAAACAACATGCAGTAGTAGGGAAGGTAATAAGAGATTTCAATTCCGTAGTTATTTTCGAAGGAGCTGTCAGATGTATTCCTGGTTTGGGACTGAAATTTACAATTTTATTTTGTTCTGCATAAGTTCTTCTAGTGAAACGATGTTTACCCAGGCAGTAGAGTTACTTTAAACAAATTAAAATGAGTTATGCAATATTTGATTAAAGCAATGCTGCTTGCTATGTATCTTTAAATCAATGGTACTAACTAGTCATGACCAAATAAAGGTGTAATAAGCTTTCGAGAAGTCTAAATTGTTTTTTTTTTTGTACATTTAGTAACTTATATGGCAATAAGGATAATGCAGAGGATAATTTTGTATCTTGGATTGTAAGTACTAATACAAAATTTCAAAAGCCATCATACTGGTTCTCAATATTTAGAGATTTGTTATCTTAAGAGTAGTGACATATTAAGTATCATATATGTAATATATATCAATAATATGCTACGTGATATTTATGTACGACTGCTGGAATGTTTTCTTCAACTTTTAGCCAACCAATACTATTACCGGGATTCCTATCCATTACCTCGAAAAAGCCATTGGCGAGGGACACCACCACTTCTCATGTTATAGAAAGTCCATATGGACTCATAACAGTCAGATCAGCAATAAGCCCTTAAAGAAATTTACGGCCCTTTCGGGTTCCCTGCCGCGCTAGTTTTGACAAACGCGGTTTTCTCTAACTCTCAAACTCTGTCTCTCCTTTTCCATTTCTTTTCCGAATCCTCTCTCTATCCATCTCTCCAAAAAGTGCAAATGGGAGTGGTATTGCATTCTAGAAGTGGTAAATAGGATCACTAGTAGCCCCATATACTCCTATACGATAATAATATTATGCTTCTCAAAATGACAGAAAGAAGAAGAAATGAGTGACTGAGCTGTAATAATGCTAATGCATACAACTCTGGGTTTTTAGGCGGAATGCATATTGCGGAATAGGGGATCCGTTTTGGGTTTGTTGGTTGTTGTCCGCTTCATCATCATCATCATCATCATCATCGCCATCGTCGTCGTCCTGTCTGGCTTGGTAGAAAAGTAGCATTCCTCTTAGGAGCACCTAATATTTCCAATGATGACCGTCATAAAATCGGGCGAGTGTCATTTCCGAATGTGATCATGAAATTTCCTTCATCGCTCTCCCATTATTTTAGCCTCCTCCTCTCCTGTTCCAAGACAGGAGACATTTCGACAAAGATAAACATTACATTCCATTGGGAGGCAAGTACGCTTTTCGCTTAGGCAAACTGATGCAAAAACTGTGGCATAAAAAATACAACGACTGTTTCTCTCCATCTCTCACTCCAACACTGCCACTACTACATAATAACAGTAGCAGCCGTACTACCAAGAGAAACTAAAACCGTGATGATGATGACGACGACGATGACATTCATGCAGAGTATACAGTCGTGTGTACATGTTGTGTGTGTTTGTGCGTGTTGTTTCTTTAAAAACCAAAGTAGTAATGGTAGCCATAAAACGCTGCTAGTTACGGCAGGGGCGATGTTTAGTTGAGAAGGCAAAATGAAAACAGATATGGCATTACGATAACGACAATAGTGATATCACATATCAACAAAATCTTTCCTTCGGGAGTTCCGTTCTTCTTCTCTTCATCCGCCTCCTCCTGTTCACCATTTTCCTTTTTGCTTGTAGCAACACAACACACACACACACACACACACACAAGCATAGTCATCATCATTACCGTTATTACAGAGCAATGTCATGTCATGTGTTTTTGCGGGTGGTGGTATGGTCTATCGATGATGCAGATTTGGAGATGCTCAAATGCCAATGTTATCACCACTAGCGGTCCTGTGTCAACCTTAAATACAATTTCGGTAGGCATTTAGAAAACTGGCTTGGATTCTTTTGTTTTCTGTCTCATCTCACCTTTTACATAGTTGGAGAGGGACAGAGAGATGGAGAGAGAGAGAGATGAGGCAACTTCGACCTAACTGCAGTTATCATATGCTTGTTATCAAAGTAATGGTGAAAGTAATGTATTGTTTTATGCCGCTTTGGCCTTCGATATGCATATCAACCCTTTTATCATTGTCTGTTTTCCATTTGTTTGCTCGCCGTTATCCAATTATAGTGTACATGGCAGAATAGTAGAATAAAATTATACAGTTGAGGTGAGCGAAGGAGATATAGATATGCATGTACACTAGCAGTATACGCGTTGGCGCATACTGATTATAAACTAGAGAATTGACCCTTAGGCAGTGAAATTTGGCGATGCAGTATAACAAGCTGTTTTGTTCATTTTTATTGCTATTGCTTTCTTCCCTTTAAAGTCATCATAATGGAAATATAAGGGCTCACCTACTTACACTCCAATTTCCAAAACACACATTTAGAGGAATAAATGATGTCCACAGAGTGAAACGCCTATTGCTTCTGGTAGAAACAACAACAACAACAAAAAATAGCTCCGGATGCAAGCATTTATTTATTCAGTTAATTTTTTTCATATTGGCGGATGGTACTACTGGAAAAGACAACTCTTGTCCAATTCAGCAACAAAGTCAAACCACCACCACTACTACTGCATTCATTTCATAAATTGTTCATGAGGAAAGCTAATTTAGTATGCACACTGGCATGAATTTTACAGCGGAATGCATTGCATTTTCTGAGCCAATTTAAAATAATGCAATATAATGCATGCATGAAAGTGACTCTTTTTATCTATATGAACAGGAGGACACTCAGAAAACTCTTGAAAAGAAGAGACTGTTAATATAGTTTCCCTAGCAATCTAAAAATTCGTTGATGAGGACACCGTCGCATGCATTATTAGGTATGTACATGCAGAATTCATTTTATAATAAAAAAAATTTCGGGTACAACACAAATGCTAAAGTAGTAATACGATTCCAAAATAAAGAAATATTATTTTATGCATACTGCGACCATCGCTCCAATCTGGGTTGAATCCCAGGCCTTATGACCCAATATGTCACAGTCCCAATTCCTGAAGCCCCAATGGCCTGACCATATTATAGGCTTGAAAGGTGCAAACAGACAAACGGAAAGACTGAGGTACACTACAAAATTAAGAAATTTCTTGCGATTCTTCGTAAGTAAGCAGAGTAACTCCATATGCATACAAGGACTAACGATTGTTGTAGAAGGCAATATCAGTCAACAGAGGAGTAACATAATATTATGATTTCTTTGTAACTCAACTCTATTTTTTACTATGTATTACTCGTTCATCCTTGTTTGTTGTTGTTTTTCTTCCTTTCAGCGGAAAAGAAAGCAGGAGAATGAGGGAAGTAGCAGTAGCAGCGCCATAATCTATAATCACAAGTAAGTAAGGCCAATGGAGCAAGAGGTGGTTTTCTTTGTAACTTTGCTCCCATGTTGTACTAGTTGAAATATTTATGGAAATTTGTCCAATCAATGGAACAGAAGGAGCGAGTGAGAAAAAAATCACTTGTCCCACTAGTTTTAGGTTCAGAAGTAGTAGAAGGAGCAGTAGTATATGCATTTTACTCTCTCTCTCTCTCTCTAGCCCTCTTCCTTGTTTCCATGCAAATGCAAATAAATTGGATGATGGGAAAAGACTTGCTACAAGAGTAAAAAGTTATAAGTTAAAAAAAGTCGAGGATGATGGAACTAATATCTACATGCGAGGAATGAGAAAAGCCATGTATTTTCCCTTCATAAATAGGTACCTAACCCAGTCAAGATGCTGCTACTTCAACTTTGTCTGTTTATCTCATGATATCCAAACAAATGGAAAATTATATAAAGTGGAGTAGATATACATAGCTCTTAGAGCTGCACGTTGAAGACACTTGAATATTCCTTACCCGCTTCATCCATCCATTTTTCTTAGAATACAAGCAAAAGACCCTATGCACACCACTGCTACTATTTTCTACTAGAATGTACACGCATTTTTTAAGATTTAATAGGACCAAAGTTATCTTCACAGTTTTTTTTTCATTTTTTTCCTCTCCCTCTTCTCTCGTTTCCCTCACCAAAAAATAACCTGCCATGTTTGTACTTCTTCATAATATTCAATGGACATCTTTTCATCTTCCTTGTCTCTGTCGCACTTTTTTCCATTTACTCTCTCTCTCTCTCTTTCCCTGCAAAAAGCACCCTTATATATATTTTTCATGAATAGCCTACATGCATCTACATATATTACTCATGTGCAGATAAATACGTGTCTTTCTTGAAATAAACTATGAAACTATCACTGTTACAGCTACTGGCGCTGCTCTGCTTCTGCAGTAGTGTGTGGTGACGATATAGCCAGTCTTGCTGTCGGATTCCACTCTCTCGCTTCTCTTGCAAAGTGGATATTTTCTAGGGGAGACTTATGAGTGTTGGCAAGTCGTTGCTCGTTGTTGTTACCGAAATAACGTATGTTTCAGCTTTGAGACACGGGACTTCATAGTGAATATCCACTGCACAAAAATATGCATGCATATTACTATAATGTACTCGCGGGAAGTAAGTAACGGTTTCGTTAAACGCGCTTGCTGCTCCGTTTAAAATAATATTATACTGGACCACCACCACCACCATCACGTAAAAGAATGTCTCTTGTGTTGAGCAAATGCGTAGAATAATCTGGCATATCTGTATTTACCTATCCATAAACAGCATCAGCTCACCAAACAAGAGACTCTGGGAAAAGGGTAGATGCTCTTGCTAGCTTTCTCCACACACACACATACATACACACTTGTCTCGGAGGGACTTTGTTTTTAAAACATTTTCGACACAAAAAGTAAAACAGTTTTGAGAGAGAATGAGCAATTGTTTCATGCATGTGCTCGGAGATCATATATAACCATCATGTGAATTTGCAGATAAACACAGAGAAGAAGAGGGAGGGAGAGAGCGAGTGATCCATATTATGCACACAAGCATACATACATACAATATATTATGTGTGTGCATGTACGAAACCGTTGGAATAGTATGTAGGACTAGAAAAAAAATATGAGTATTTTTTCTTTGAGGTAGTAGCAGTTTTCTGTTGTGTTAGTAGCAGTTACTTTAAAAGTGGTAGTACTGGTGAAAAAAGAAGGAAAAACAAAAAAAGTAAAAAAGCGTACTATTTTAAAAAGTAAAACCATGCCTGCTAAATGTAAGAATATTATGTATGCATGCAAGCGTCTCTGTATTTATGCGTGCATATTTATAACGCTCCTGTTATTACGTTCACGGGGCTGTAAACCATGACTTTGCTGACTTTTCATTTCCTACTTGAGTGTCTCCCCTTATACACTAGGCGCGTTATTCACAGAAAATGAGGATTCCGTCCTTACGACAAGAACAGTAATATGTTTATTTATGTCCAACTTTCTCCTATGCTGCTCCAACACAATGTATTGCACAAACGGGGGAGAACCGTGTATTATGTGATTACTACAACATAAGCCATAGCACCGCAGAGGCATCAAACTAAACTTCCACCACCACTGCATTCTCTTTTGGCCTTTTTTTAACTAGGTACAAGCCTAACAACACAGCACTTCCTATTTTTTTCTTCTGTCTGCTTTTCCTTCGAAATATATATGGAGTCATCTCTCTCTCTCTGTATCCTCTTGGAATATTCAAACAAATAATAATAACAAAGTGTACAAAGTGGATATACATTCACAGTTCCGCGAATGAAAAAGCTGAATATTTGACAACGAATGCAGCGTATGCCTCTACTCGACAGGTCATACGTATCACAAAATTCTGATTCATTAATTTTTTTTACTATGAATGTCCCATTTACGAACGTAGGTTTGCAAGTATTATGCAGAGAAATCTCCTTGCTCAATGGAAGATGTAGCAACAGCAGTGACAGCATTCTCTTCAACATTTTTAGAAAAATATCTTGTACAAGGTATTTATGCAGAAAGATTGCCAGTTGCGATTTCGACACACAAATGAAACACAACGTAATATGTATTTATTTTCTGCATCTCTGTCTGTTTATTTAGGAGACTGATGAATACCACTACTGTTGCTGCTGCTGCTACTTTTCTATTTTCCACAAACATTATCCATTGTATTTATCATCATGATGACATGACATTATTCCACACTGCATTATATTGTAATAATATATCCCATTAGTAGACCTAAACCACAGTTTCTTCATTGACGATGCGCTCCGCTAAGCTATACACAGCAATCAAAGAAGTCCTGGAAAATAGAATTGCTAACAACCCTGAGCATTGTTCGCCTTTTTGCATACGCATTCTGTATTTTACGTCGTCACTCCTCTACTTTTGTCGTGGAATGAAAATAAATGTAGTCTTTGATTTTCTCTCTTTCTCTCCAGTTCACTTTCCTCTGTTTCATGTAAACTTGAAATTAAGCTGAATGGATTAGTTTTTTTTGCAAGAGGAAGCGAACTTTTTGCTGGAATCCTATATACTTTGCTCTTCTGTGCTGTTTGCATTACCTGCTTGTTTTCCAATGTTTCCTTGCTTTTATTATGCAAAATGTGTTGGAAAAAGCAGATGAGACTGATCTGCTGGTCTTGATCCCAGATGAAGATTGAGATGGGGAGAGAGAGGTGTGTTTCCTCCTTTCTTTGCTGGCTTTAGGTTTACGCATTTGTGAGGAATATGCAAAAAGATGGGATCAGTGAAATGTAAAAATTGCATTTTTTTCGGTGACTCTGTAAAAGATATAAAAAAGTACTGTCATGCTATGCATGTATGCATCTTTTATGGGTAAAGTAAAGGTGTCTTTCACCATGATGCCGATAGTTCGTGCAGGAAAAGGGCAAACATCTAAACCATGAATCCACACGCGAGCATAGAAAACCTCTTTATTCGCTTCAGTTCGAAACAATTCTCTACAACATTATTATTATTATTGTTTAAAATTACATGTTTTATTATGTGTAATTATATAAGTAGTATTTGTATACTGTTAATATATAATTAGCACACTTCCCTAGTTTTAATAGTGTTCTTCTTACGTTTACAGGGTTACTTCTCAAGATTCAAAATTAATTGATTTATTTAGCCAGCTTATTGGATTATTCTTAAAGAGCTACAAATACAGTATTTTTTATTAATATTCCATCCCTTTATTTTTTAAATTACATAAAAACGCCCAATTGAAGTACGTAAGTACATTTTAAATATTGAAAAAAGATGAAATAATTTTGACATGATAAATATGCATTTTACACATGTAATCATAATTGATACTAATAATGCATTTTATTTGTTATCTTACTCTCACAATTTTATTGTTTAACCTTTTAAAATCTATTATCAGTGTTTAATATTTCTTCTGTCTAAACTTAAGCTAACCACTCATTGGAAAACTACAATTACAGGTTTGCTGCAAAAGAAATATTTGTTAAGAAATGGTCAAAAACAAAGAGGAACGTGATCCGCTCGCAAATTAGTAGCTGACTTGCAGGCATATATATATTATTACATTAATATTCCCTTACATTACATTTTTAGCAGTAGTAATTTGTAATTTAACTAATATACATAGACACATTCAAATACAATCTGACAGCAAAAAAAAAATTACGCATTCCTTCAACTAAAGAGAAATAATAATAACTGGATAAAAGCATTTTGTTTCAATGACATTTCAGTTAAATATTTTAGCTTCTACTTTCGAATCCGTAAAATTCATTAATAACATGTTGCAGTAGTATCCTTTTTTATTTATGTGAGGGTAGGAAAGGGGTTTCTTTACACTGTAGATATTAAAGATGAATTGAATAAACAACATATGTATAAGCTCAATTCCTTTCCATAAAATTTTTGTCACCATCAAATGTAGTTTGCAAATACAAAGACAACAGGGTAATCATACTTCAAAAAATTCAAATGGTAATAAGCTGACAACAGAGATTCTAAAAAATGTTGTAAAGGTCAGGTAGCAAACACGTTTAAAAATAGAATCAAATCAAAATAATATTTAGACATACTTACCTACCACCTAAGAAGAAACTCATTTTAGAAGAATTATGACGATTTTATTACTAATACAACTAATGTTTATGTACCTCTACACATTTCCGTTTTGCATCATATATATTATGTAAATACATAGCTAATCATATAGTTGCATACCAATAAACAGCGATTACACAAATATCTGGAAAGGTTATTTTGTTTCTTAATATTTATAATGGAATATTATGTACATTTTGGTTGGATGATTTCTCCAAAAAATATTTGTGAGAATTATTCAAAATGGGAAGAAAATAGTGCTTACTGGATAGTTCAATTGAAAGCATTTTGTGTGAATGATCAGATGAGGAAGATTATAGGTGGCTTCTTGTTGACGTTACTGATATTTTCGTTGAATGTACCAATCAGTATCCATACTTATCTTTAACGTGACTTACGGACTAATGTTAATTGTGTGTAGTGGTTTCATGGCGCGTTCCAACTGACCCATTTTAGTAACATTGGTTTAATAATCGTACATAGTTTCAGAATATCGCACTCCAGCAACATTATTCGTATTACAGAAAATATATATGCACGATTTTTTATATTCTAGCCTCTAGTTTTTCAAAATCATCCTTGTCATCTAAAATTCTCTACATGGCAAATTTTATTAGTAATAATTACAATTTCGGTATATTTTCATTTTCAAATGACCTGTAATAGTGTACAATTAACGAAACAAAGAGCCAATCATGTTTTTTTGGTTCTATTTAACAAGTGACCCTACTTCATATTTACAAAGATAAAATTGCAACTTCTGCATGTTCCTTGCGTCATGGTTAATAAATACACAAATATATAGCATCCATTTATATACTATCATCATTTTATATTGTGTCAAATATATGTATATTTACACATTATGCACTTACATTTTTCACTGTACCATAGAAGCCAAATGTTGAATTAATATTATAGCACACAATATACATTAAGAAGTGTAGTAATTATTGTAGATGTTTCGGTTACATTTTTTACAAATTTTGTGTATGTAATTTTCTGGCATCTAGCACGTTGCATTAGTTTACAGTTACGCTACAAAATGACAGAGCCTCAACAATAAATTATTTTTATAGATAGTATTTCCAATATTAAGATGCTGAAATCCTTTAACTATAGTTGTCTATTTTCAGACTAAAATAGCTTAATTTTTGTTTGCCTCCATTTTGCCATAAAATGTATATATCAAACCACAAACCACATCACCATCACCGTCAGTGATATAATAATTAATTGTACTGTACTTATGCATCCGTTGCCAAGCCAGTATAATATGGTTTATATATAGCGCATCTTCTAATCATTGATCATAGTTTTATACTTATGCAAGCATTTAGAAGAGTAAGTTATTTTTATGATGGTAATATTTTCTGCATGCTCTTACTTTTTTTTACTTACGCTATGCTCTTACAAATATTTTCTTTTCGAGTAACAAACAATAGTAAAAAACGCATTATTTTCTTGCGTTTTGTTCCTCCAAAAAGAAAAGTTTATATAGTGTTTTGTACCCATGTCGTATTAAAAAAGT
>JAHZMZ010004274.1:0-22239 GCA_027743805.1 Lepidocyrtoides sp. E14 | reverse complement strand
CGTTTAAGTCACGCAAACGAAGGTTGGGTTTCTGAGGGTTTACACTCATCTAGTTTTGTATTTACATACTTGTACAAGCGATGTAAAACTGCGAGTTTGCAGTTAAGTATTATGAAGAATGAAAGGGAAATTAGGAAAAATCCATGTTCTGCATCACCATTCACACATGATCACGTTATAATCGTAGTGGTAGTGATGATGACAGTGGTAGTTAACGCACGAGTTGATACAACAAAGTCATCAGCAGTACTACAGTTGCATTGTACAAGGAGAGCAGCATAGTAATGACCGATTCAGAATAGCTGACTATTGATATACCCACACAATGAAATGAAAAACCAGCTTGTGTTAGTTGCAAAGCAGAAGAAAAACGAACATGTCTACCAACAGCATAATATCAGTCTATTTTTTTAGCTTAGCGCCATCCAAACACTGCATCATCATGTAATAATGGCAGCGATAATGGTAATAATAATACCACCCTCACCAACGCTACTGCTTCTTCTTCTTCTTCTACTTTTAACACGATACATTTTAGTATTCTCAGCACATGAAGAACGTGCTTACATTGTGCAACATTACAGCCAGCAGAAAGGAAAAAAGTACCACTTGGAAAAAAAGTGGTGGTGGGACGAAAGCGTTGATTTTTTTTGTTTCTCTATCTAGCTATTAGTGTTTCGCTCAGAATAACGAATCTTTCGACGTTACTGCTGCTAGTGATATCTTACCATTTTTTTGCCTTGACATTACCATCACTCCCATTATCGTCTTCTATCATGCTTTCTTTGTCATAGAGACCAACAACAACGCAAGTAGAATATTATATTTTTGCAACATCATTATCGATACGTTTCTGCATACACAACTCAAATAGCTAAATAATGGGAAAAAGTGAGTGAGCAAGTACGAGGGTGAGTGAGTGAGTAAAAGATCTCATTTTTTTACGTTGCAAATATTGAAGTGGAAAGAAATGTCAAGAAAGGAAAAGTATGGAAACGTAATAATAATAACAAACCGGAAGAGTGCTCAGGGGCAAAAATGAGAATGTACGAATGTGCAACCGTGTAGTACCTAACATTTCAGAAAAAAATGAATGAATGGAGGGATAATGGATACAGAAATTTGAAAGTATGTAGAAAGCTATCTTGATTCAATGATGCAAAAATACGGAATGCTAACGGTGACTAACGTAAGAGAGAAATGGAACATAGAGAAATGGAGTAGTACAAAAAAAAAAATATCATGTGAAAATCCACAATGATCAATATTTGCTTTATATACTTACATACCTACCTACTTTACCACTACTACTACTTCATAGTACTGGTGCTGACTTCGAACATCACTAACAACTCAACTTCCTCTCATATCTCTTAACTGTAGTAGCAACAACAGTGATTGTAGCCGGTACATTTATGAACATACAATATAAGAAAGATGTTTTGTTGACCTGCTTCCACTTTCTTATTCTTTCTTATTCTTCGATCTCTCTCTCTCTCCCTAAGCATTACATTCTCCTTTTCTTTCCTTGTACTAGAGAAAATGATGACGTTCCATCCACTCTTTTTTTACAATTTTTTTTTGTGATCGTTGAAAAAAAGTAAATGTTTCTTATTCCTTTTACAGCAACTCTATTTTCTCTTCCTCTTCGAAAGAAAAACAACCAGAAGCAGTAAAGTTGTAGTGGATCTGGTAGTAACAGAATGTACTACTGTTTTTATAGTAGTTGTAGTTGTAGTTGTAGTAGTAGTAGCAGTAGTACTTCTAGGCGTCCTTCTCTAGTGGATTAAAATTTGAGGCTAAACAAACGAATGGAACAAACAGAGAGATTTTCCTTTTTTATATTTTTTTTCACTTTTACCCTAAATTTTAGTCCGCTACTATTACTAACTCTGTTATTCGTTTTCAGTCAAGTACTTGCACAAAAAAAATCCAGATGGTAGTACTATAAGTAACAAGAGTCATTTCTATACATCAAAATGGCTTGCATGTTAAAAACACATATGGAATAAGATTCCATATAAATATGGGGAAAATGTACATGAGCAAGTTCCCTTATATCTGTATGACTTTAGTTATGAACTTTTTTTTAAAAAAAACTTACACGTATAGTTACTACGATAAATGTTGTAAGGCATCAAAAAATATGCAATACCTTCCACCATTTCCCTTTCTATACATTTTACAACGTCGTCGTCGTCTTTCTTTGAGAAGAAAGGGAAGAAAAAAAAAGAATAATAGGAGTCAGTAGTTTAGCTGTTGTAGTAGTAGTAGTAGTAGAAGCTGAGAAATGAAATAAACATGAGTCAGTTTGAAGCACATGTAATGCAACATAATGTAATGTAATGTAAATGCACAATACACTTTTTACTTCAACAACCACACAACAACGCCAGACTCATTTTCTTTCTCTTTTTTTTTTGCTTTTGTTGTCTGTCTCTCGTATGAGCATGCACAACAGATTTCTTTGTCTATGTTCTACCTCCTAAAAATGTACAAAGCACAACATTTTCAACTGAAATGGAAGAGAAGTAGGTAAAAAAGAAACCATTGCAACAAAAAATAAAAAATAAAATAAAGAGAAAAAAAATTATTCATCCAGTCATTTTATTCAGGTTTTTAGTTTCATTCTTTCTCTCTTTCCATTCGCTGCGGTTCTGCCTGCACTGCACTTCTGCTTTGTTAGTACTGCTTCCCCTTTTTTTCTGTCAAAAACCATATTTTTCAACCGCAAAAACCGCTCCATTTACAGTCCCCGCAAAAAAAAACAAATAAATACATACATATATGTATACACATATGTATGACCCTACAACAGAAAGCAATAATAAACACATGTTAAACAGGCTAAATATAGCTGTTTTATCCGCCAGCAAAAAATATTCTAGTAAAAGGTAGTTGCTCAAAAATAAAATAAAATAAACTGAGAAAACGCATTGACAAACTTTATGTATATTGTTTTCTGGAAAGAGAAAGAGAGAGAGAGAGAGAGAGAGAGAGAGAAGAAAAAAACAATAATGCACGAAGTGAAACATTTCTTACTTTTTTCTGCATTACGGCACAATCCATGTATCATTTATTATAATGGTAGTGCGGTGTAATATGATATCGTTGCAAACTTACTTTTTAAACTTTTCTAATACTTCAAAAAAAATTGCTAAAACTACCTATTTATGTGTATTTCAATTTCTTTGAAAATGGACCAGCTGTATAAAATTGAGAGAGCGTGCAGCCCACACGGAAAAAGCAAACGGGAGTAGTAACAAAGCGCTTACGGTGCTGGGTTAGTATTATGCTTTGAATACGAAAATGGTGATGATTTTTATTTAGGTGGAATTTTTGCAACTTCTCCTTTTTTTCCAACACTGCCAAAAATCTACTTTACTACATCCACAACAACACTGTCATCGTTTCAATGACTAATGTAAAGTATGCATGCGCTACTACTATTACGACCACCACCATCACAGCTGAACGTCATTGTAGAAGAAAAGAAAAAACTCTACTACTACTACTCTACTTTCACATCATCCAACAGCAGCAGTCAGTATTTTTATATTCTGATCCTAGCACAATCTATCTTTGGTAAAATCATGGATTTTTTATAGCATCTACGGCAACAGTACAAAAGCAACAACGTTGCTTGTAAAGATTGTAATAGGTGGGTAGGTAGGTTGGTAGATTTGGGGGAAAAAATACAATAGTTCATGTTCATGATGTTGATGAGGATGTCGTTGTAGTTTTGTGGCTCTTGAATAAACAACCTTAAGGTCTTTTTTTTTGCAGCAGCAGAGACCGCAAATCTCTTGAGAGGCAAGTAGTGTTGTTGTTGTAGTGAAGGTAGTCGAAGTCATAGAAGTAGTTTGTGTACCTACCAGCCTTTTTTATAAAAAAAAATGTAGCAGACTATCAAACAAACAATGGCAGCAGCAGCAGTGGTAAAAAATACAGCAAAAATAGAAAGGTCTTCTCTTCTTCCATCCCATTTCCAACACATTCGCATTCTCTTTTTTTCTCTCTTCATCGAGGAAAGAGGAAACTGGAGTACTTGTCTTTACACTTTGTTTGCACGACTGCTATTACTCTGACTACTGCCACTCCAATTTTCTACGTACAGCAGGATGTTTCACAGTTGTGACGATGGTGTTGGTAATGGCGTGCTGGTAGTCAGAAGAGGGTAACTAGTTACTACTACTACTACCTTTATGAAAATACAAACGTCATTTCTTTTTTTCCGCAATTTCTTTTCTCTATTTAAAAAGCAGATACTTCAATGTACACAAATGCCTTTGTTACCATTTCGGGTTTGTTTCTGGAGGGAATTTTTCAAACTAAGAAAACAATGCCTTTCGTTTCCGAGGCTTTGTTCATTTTATTTTATCCGCTTAGCAAACAACAATATAAATAAGTGGAAAATTTAGGGGGCTAAAAATATTTTAAAATATGAATCTAAATGCTTGACTTTTATTTACGAGATATACATATATAAAGCATGTCTGTCTACCCATGCACATAAATGATAACGCAATCACTGATTCATCTGCGGCTCCTTTCAGCCATACTTGGTTGCAGGAGCAGAACTTAAATAAAATACAGAGAATCACAAGAGGTTATATACTAAAAGTACTATGGTTTTTGATTGTGCAGTTTACTCTGGAATATTTTTAAACAAAAGTTCTGCTGACTAATTAGGACAAATAGCTTGTTGAAAAGGTAAGGACAAAAGGATCAAAGGAAAATAAGTGGAACACATAATATAATATTCAAAGTAAAAAGAGGACACAGGACACAATTCATAATTCATCCATTAGTCATTTAATTTATTACTAGGTTTTAAATTCCATTCTCATCTTGCAGTCTCAAAGTCATCATATAACAGATACAAAAAATAAGTAGGACAGTCATTCTGAAACTTTTCCCTGTGTTTATGTGTGATATCATTGTTTTGAGATAAACATACCGAAATTTGAAAGAACAATGCGAAAAGGGATTTGTTATAGTTATTTATACATACTTATTTAGTATTTATTACATACTTGTTTGCGTAATATATTTGGTTTGATAATGTTAACGGAGAACTGTTTGATCGCTTTGTTGTTTCAATAATCTCCAAGTAAATTTGCTGAAACTTCACCACTGCCTCGCGAAACTTGAATTTTTAAGACGATTATGTACACTGATTTCCTTAAAAGTATCTTCAGCTTTTCTGATAACGATAGAACTGGTAAAACTTTAGATTTTATTCAGCGGAGGATGGAAAGGGAAAAAATTGCTCATTCTCTTTCTCTGTTGCCTTGTGCTGACAAAATGAATTTAATTAAATTTCCATGATGAAACAAAAAATAAAAGAACATTTACTGAAATACATACAAGGAGGTATGAGGAGTGAAGGCTGCATTTGACGGAATTGACGTTTTATTAGAAGGGCCAATTATGTTTGGTCGTATCACAAAGCAACATTCAAGCTTATATTGATTGTCCTAAGAAATAAATTGAGTTTATCCCACACAGAAGGGAAACAGAGGAATAAACAGGCTGCGCTTTTAATATGATTTTCTCCGTTGTTTGAGTAAAGTGGAAAGAGGGAAAAGCTTTTATAAAAAAGAGATGACGACGATAAGAGAGCTGAGTATATATATGGCGAGACTTAACGACTTCGTTCTGTTTACCCAACTCGCGTGTGGGCGTGTGTGTTAAAATGCCGTTTCCCAGTTTATATCGCCACATTGATTGTTTCCCACCTTCATTGTTTTTTGCCGGCTAATTTTCATGGTGAGAAAATTGCCATTTTATTATCATCATCGCATTACCCTTTAACATTATTACTGCTTGTTCATTTCCTGTGCAGCTAAGCTGTTAAATTGCTACATCGTCAACAAAACAACCGTCTCCGCAGCGGCAGTGTGGAAAACAAAATAAAAAGCAGCGGAGACGAGAACTAAGATGGAAAAAGTAAGGTAATAACAAAGACATGATACGATTACTGCAGAACAAAACAAGGCATAATCTTTGGAGCAAGCGAGGGAAAAAATTGAACCATGCAACAACAATAATAACAAGATTGTTTACTAGTTCAACATTTTATTGTAACTGGGAGCAGGAACAATGCTGCTTGTGACAAGGCAGGGGACGAAAGAAAAAAAAACAAATGTAATGTAAGAAAGAAGACTAAGAATAAAAAGAGTGTATGTGTAGTTTGTAAAGGCCTCCTCCTTATTCTTTTTCCTTTCACTAGGAAATTGTAGGCAGCAGCATCAGTCTGTAGAGTGTAGACATGGAAGAAAATTAATAAATACAAGACAGCTAGCTCATTGCTCATTTTCAATCCCTTGCGACGACGAGATAAAAAAAATTAAGTTACAGAACGACAAACAAGAACAAGGGAAAAAGAAGGGAAAAAAACTATACTGACGCGACAACGAAACGGTTGGTCGGTTGTTCTCGCAGAAAACAAAAGAGGGAGAATCATATACAGAAGACTATACTAATATATATACGCCAACGAACACCACACACATGGATGAATGGATGGAAGACTGAAGGAAAGAGTGAAAGAGACACGCTGTGTGTATGTATCTTACACATCACCGCTTTCGTCGCTCAAGTGTGAAAACAGAAATGAGACAAGTTGTCGCCTGCTTCACAAATGTAGTGGACATTCCAGCCGTCATCATCATCATCACGTTTTCTGCTTTCTTTTACCTTTTTTTCCACTGCGTTGTTCTAGA
This sequence comes from Lepidocyrtoides sp. E14, assembly GCA_027743805.1. NCBI lineage: Eukaryota > Metazoa > Arthropoda > Collembola > Entomobryomorpha > Entomobryidae > Lepidocyrtoides > Lepidocyrtoides sp. E14. Next base: position 15,511 of record JAHZMZ010004274.1, on the reverse strand, counting down.
CTCTAGAAGAAAGAATGGCAATACATAAAGCCATGTGCCTCTGAACACATGCCATGACTGTGGTAACAGTGATGATAGAGGCAGCCAGTGGTCAGGCAAGAGACGGCTCAACGAATAAGAGGAGGGGAATCAAGGGAACTGTCAAAAAGCTAAATAATGTATTTATTCAGTACTGTACTTTTTGTGGAAAGAAAAAAGGATTTTTTTTTTTAAAAACGGAGGACATGGTCTACTGGAATTCATTATCCAGGATTTTCTTATGATGAAGAAGATGGTCTTTTCTCCTATTTTCTTCACGGTATCGCATTTAATCTACTTAGGAAAAGCGGGAAAGATCTTAACTAACTAAGTAGGAAGTAAGGGCCATACAAAGAGGAGAAAATGCTGAGCAACATTTTGGAAGTAGAATTGGACGGACTGTTGTGTTCAGTAAGAAAGTAGGTATGCATTTATGTAGCATAAAGGACACAGGTGGTCCGTCAGAAGAAAAGTGAATACAAATGTAGCAACTTTCTTCCTATTTTTAAGCAAAGGAAAAAGAGTGGAGAAGAAAAATATAAAAAAAGCTTTGTTACATAATTTGTATTGGAGTTTTCCGTTCAGTGAAGGAAAATAAAGGAGAAAATAAGGAAAAATTTAGAAATAGAGAAAAGCTACAATACAGGTCACTTCTGTCGGGACGATGGTAGTATACACTAGTAGTAAAGTAGTGAAAAAACAAAAGGAAGGCACACAGGCGTCATTAGAGCGTCACCGTTTTGCTTGGAAAGAAGAAAGAAAAACATTTCTTTTCTAGTTCTGTTCTGCTATCGACACAACAACAACGTTAATAGAGGATGTGATGTATATATTTTGGTTCTTCTTTGGCGCTCTTAATGATGAAAGTCACAGTCATCGTTGTTACGCCACTACTACCACTGCTACTACTACTACTTTTGAAGCTTTTTGTATATATTGTATATATGTACCTCTCTAACTCTCTTCTGCTGTTGCTTTTGTTGTCCTGTCATTCCATTTTATACATTTATTCCTCCTCTTTGGAAAATGGTTACCACACTTTCATTTTGAAACAGGCAGGTTGAAACCAGACTACTGTAGAGAGAGAGAGAGAGAGAGCGAATGAGTGCGTGAGAGTGAAAGAAAGAAAAGGAAAATGCAAAAGCTGTCGTTGGCAGTTACCTGCCACTTTTCACAGAGGAAAATGCCATTACAGACCTCAATGAGGAAATAACACAAGAAAATGCTGGAAACGGAAAAGAATGGAGTAACAAAAGAAAAGCGGTACAGAGTCGAGTACCGGTGGTAGCTACACCAAGCCCAACAAAAAAAAAATACCAGAGAACAAGTCCAACGATACGGTGGTGGTAGGCAGGCAGCAGCAACTCAAGTCCAATAATTAGCCGTATACATACATATACACCGTAGAATATGTGGCTTTGTATGTATTTTATGTGTGTAGTTGTTTGTTGGACGTGAAATCACTCTTCAGCCTTCCTGAAATCCTACCAGATTCACAGAAACACAAAACAAACACATTGGCCTGACTGATGAAGAATAGCGGAGGACGACAAAAGTGGGGGGAAAGAAGTCTATTAGTAGCCGGGCAACAATGTGCTTTGTTGTTTTGTTTGTTTATTATTGTTATTGTTACTGCCGCTGATGCTACGGCTTGTTACTCTCCACCGCTTCTGACATATTTCAACTTATATACAATTCTGCATGCATGAACTATGTAGGTACATAGTACTGTATTGCTGTTATTATGTAACATTTTTGTTTGCCAAAGGTAAATTGACTACAATGCAGTATGTGACTTCACTAGATATGGATAACTATCTGTTAATATTTTTTTTATTATTCTTGCTTCCCTTGCCAAAATGTGTATTTACGTGTACATACAGAGTAGAACAATGTTTACATTTATTTTATTCCTCACAAATCCACCATATTCATTTATTTCCTTTTTGTAAGCACTTTTCTTTCAATTCATGCTGCCTTTGTGAGCTGAAAAATTTTCTACTGCTGGTACTCCTACTTCTGCCTCAATCGTAAAAGGTCTCCTAGAGACTTCATTCCAAAGTCCAATGTTCCATCTGTGTACATGAGTGCTATAGAGCGCTCAAAACGCTTTTAATGGGAAATAACAATAATACAGTGGTAACGTCTGTAATAGGCAACCATTAAATATTTTGTACTTCGAGTGCACGAATTTCATACACAAATGAAACACGTACATAATAAGGTTGACTTTTTATGATGTCCCAAGCTCCAAAAACTACGCATGTATGCATGTACTTGTAAAGCACACCAGAGAGAGAAGACGTTGGCAAGGAGAGAAATGCAGAAAGGAGAAAAACGGACGGAACATAATTTTGCAAGGGAATTGTTATAAAAGACAAAAGGTTTTCTCCTCCTTTTTCTCCTCATGTCAAAAGTGAAAACAATAGATGAGATGTAGTAGTGATGGCAGTGCGCAGCAACGCAACACTACTATAACCTTTATTTTCATCAATCTCTGTTTTTCTCCATTCTATCCCTTCAAACTTCGTTTTTTCGGTTGGTCCACGATCACGCTCATTTTTTTCATGTGCTTATGTACATATACCTACATCATACCAATTCTATTCTACATTCACATTCAAAGACGTTTCGGGGTTTGTTACATTTTTAAGTAGCCCAAGAAAAAAAATCAGTGTAGATTTGAAGTACATCAGTAGGAGAGAGGAAAGAAGAAGAAAAACTTAACAACAAGAGAATATTTTTGATGCTCTCATGATCCCACAGCTCCACTACAGTATTTATGGAGGGAAATGCAATTTTCCCTCATGAAAAATAGGCCACGCGGAGAAGCACAGCAACAGTAGTGCATTCCTCCCTCATAAGTAAAAAGGATAAAAACGCACAGAGGAGAGCCACACCACAAGAGCAGCACACTGCTGACTCACTTTCGCTGAGTGAATGAGTATATCCTGTTGCAAAGTAAAGGTCTCATTCTCATTGCCATCATTATCAGAGAATCATAATATGTTAAATATGCAACATGCTCGTGTAATGCATAAAAAACAAACAATTTATACTACGTGTATAAATGAGAAGATAGAAGAACCACCTGAATTAATAATCAGTGTTTGTGTTATTTCATGATAAAGACGGTGGTAGTGGGTTTTTATTTTTGTAAAACAAATATCATCTCCCGGAAGATAGCATTACTTTTTATGGGGGAAAAATTCATACATTTTACATACTATTTTGGAAAAAGTGAAGAAATAGACTGGTGGTAGTGGAAGCTTGACGGTTTCAATTGATGGCATCGTTTACAGTATAAGTACATACATATTACATATACATCAAAGATACTAGTTGGCTTAACAGTTACTCAGGGTTTTCTTGTTTAGTATTTTATCATGGCTTTTCAGGTTTTATGCGATAAGCCATTGGCCATGAAGAACAGCCGATGAGCTCTGTAGAGCTCCTTTTCTGGTCTGGTGTGTTTTCCAGCATTTATTTTTTCTCTTACTGATTCATGTCAAATGTAAGGGAAATAGCAAAAGGGCAAGAAATGATCATCAAGTGCGGGATACATTGTAGCACATATGTTTTCACCAGACAAAAAACAACCTTCTCCAAATTAACTTTCATCGTGACTTTTTCTTTTACTCTTTAAAGTTCCAACACTCTGAAAAAGAAAGGTTTGGGAAAAAGTGCAATAAATGCGCACATGCTTTATCTTCTATGGGAACACATCTCCGATTCCATCAGACGTGCAAGCAGATGCGCCATACTTTCTTTGAAGGTCAAACAACATTTTGGCTCTGCTTTTGGTATAAACTCCAAACTGGACATACAAGCGTAAAAAAATTGTAAATAACATAAATAATATATTTTTTATACTGACCGTGAAGGTGGTCCTTTTTGAAAAATATTTCCAAGGTTACCAGCTGTCTGGGAAGATGTTGCAACCAACAAAAGTGAGGAGAATTTTCAAGAGATTTTTAATATTTTTTTACTAGTACTCAATATTTTTTTTTTAGATATTTTTACTCCAACTTCTTTTCAAGTGAGGAGCACAAGATGAACAAACTTACTAAAGTAAGTAGCAGCAGGTTTATTTAATTTTCGACTAATAACAAATATAATAATAAACCTGTCTGAACTTTACTTTCTTATTTTTTTACCTTTTTCGAAGGTACTTGAGAGGTAGAAATCTCTTATGAAAATGCCAACAGTAGCACACTACGTTTTCAAAGGGTTTCATAAGTATATGAACTATATGATATTAAAAGTAATGTTTACTTGTGAAATTTTTCCAACAATTTTTTTGTTGTAAAAGGTCAAATTTCTGTATATTATGTTTTGAAGACTTTATTTACCTTTTTTCACTCACTCACTCACACTATTCACTGTTGATGGAGAGATCGTTTTTTTTGAAGTTGAGAATACAGATAAAATTAACTTATTTGTCGTGCATACAGTCTCAATTTAGCCCAGACACAATCATTGTGTTGGTTTTCGTCGAAAAACTCTAGACTTGTTTAAAAACATTCAAAGTTTTTTCAGAATTTCTTTTGCTACTATTATCCCAATTTTCCTCTGAATGAAGTGACTTACTGGCTACGCTTCAAGTAGTAAAAAGGGATGAATGAATTGATGAAAAGCTATTGAGTTGATTTTTTTATTATTGCGTCTCTGTATACCTTTAATGTTGTCGTGATTTTAACAAGCTGCCCTTTCAATTTTTTTCTTCAAAAGTCCACTATGATTTTTTTTCGTTCGTTATTTATTTCCGTTCTACTTAACATTCCCTTCTCTAGCTTTTCTTTCACTTTCTTGTTGTGGGAAAATGGTAAAATGTTTTGCCAACACCTTTTTCTTAAAATGAGCAATGAATAAAATCATTTATTCCATTTCAACTTTCTCTCTTATTCAACATTACCATTCTGTCTTCTGTCATCGTTATAAGAATTCTACCATGCTTGGTTTGAAACCTGTGTAGTAAAATCTGATTGACTTGTGTATTTTTTTTAACCAATTTTGCTACAGTATAAAACTGCAGGAAGGAAAAGGAAACTTTTACGGACGCGGTAAATTTAAAATTTGATAAAAACTTATTTATTGTATGAGAAGCAGCGATGATGATGAAGGAAGAAAGGAAAATGTCTTCTATTCCTTCTTTTTTGCACAAAATTCTTGTTTACTTTTTTTCAACAGCTCGTTTAGTGTACCGTGTTACCGTGTAGTACCGTCAACAGCAAGTGTATTGACGCAGCAAGTTTACACTCTTGCTCGTGCAGTAGTTCAGAACAGCGAACAAACCACAAAATCAAGTATAGTTCACTTTTTCATGCTCTCATTCTTTGGTTCACCAAAAAATAAGCAACACCAGCTTGACAAATGTTTGATTTGATGGTCCGTAGTGTATTCTAATTTTTACATTTTTTACGTTATGAACTTGCTCTTTTTAAATGTTGATGAAAAATGTTATTACTATTCATTAACAACAGTAGTACAATGTTTTATTTTGATAGTGTTAATTTCTGGTCTCCACTGTGACACACAAACAACTTGTTTAAAACTCAATTGAGTAGTTTTAATTACAAGAATGAATGGATAATGCGAATTTTGTCATAAAGTGAATTGCAGGTAATTTTTTGTAACACCGCAATAACACTGCTAATAATACAACAGTAATGAATATAATATTAGAACGGTAGAACACGCTATGCACTAATTAACAAATTTGTACTTTTGTAGAAACTAGGCGTCTTCACGAATTGCCATGTAACATGCATAACATTCACCAGCAGAGAGTGTGAATTTTTTTTCGCAATTGCACAAATGGGGCAATACAATGGTGCCAGTTGGTGGACAGCAGGTATTTGTTGTTGCTGCAGGAAAATGTTGGTGAAACAAGTCACTGATATGATGATGGATAATAAAACAGCTATAGCACTTGAAAAATAAACTACGTTCGTTCTTCTGCTTTGCTAGGTTGTGCAAAAGATTTTAAAAAGTATAATTTATATTCATGAGACAAGTAATATTAGAGCATGTAATAAATTTTCCGCTCTTATGGTTTCACTTGTTAAAGGAATGACGATGACGGGGATGAGATTGACAAGAAGTGTAATTTGTCATGCATTTTCAACATCACAACGTAAGGAGGAAAAAGAGATGAAAAAGTTTCCCAATTTCTGTTACAATTAATTAGAAAAACTCTTTTGCAAGGAGAGCAACGTTAGTGGAGTTTCAGAATCTGTGCTCTTGAAAGGAAACTTGTGTGAAATGAACAGTGATAAGTGGAAAGATACCAGGTTTTCCCTTCTTATCCTGAGAGTTAACGGTAAATATCAGCAAATTTTGCTACAATGTATGTACACAAAAAGTAACAATTTTCTTTGAAACTAATAGTGTCACCAGTAGAGTGAATCTAGTCAACACCGTCACACACAAAAAAATGAGCATCCATGGGAAATATTATATTTATTACGGCTTTTTTCACTTGATGAGGGAAAGGAAAATATTGCTAAAGAGAATCTTTTACTGTTAACCGGGCTGTTGTTTTCGCTATGTTTGCTCTTTTTCTTCCTTTTTTCTATTTTTGTTTCCAGAAGATGACTTCCATAGAAGATAAAAAGAGTAATAAACGGTTAAACTCCCTTTTGCTTGCTCTTTCTCTCAAAAAAAAATATTCACGGCACACTTGAGTTCACACAAGTAAAAATTTCTCTATTCTCTTCTCCTGTTCTTGATATTATTTTGCACTGAATGCCAAAATGCCAATTTACTCTTTTTATTATGAGAATAAAGACAAAAGACAAGACTTGGTTTTTCCAAATGTGAGTGGTATGTGTGTGTGTGTCTATGTGTCTTTTTTCTTGGCAAGGGGAAAAAGATCAAGTGGATATTTTATCTTTGTAGAAATACGGTTTTTTGCTTTGGGACAGCCGAGAAATGTGTAGCATTCGTCCGCACTGCAAGACACACGGAAGAGAACTGATTTGGCCAGAGTTAAAACACTGGATAGATATACGGAGCTTTCCCGTAGCAAAATACCAGCTTGCAGTGCCCCGTTTTTCACATTTTTGTCTGTGTTTTCTCTTGTGCTGCTGCCGTAGAGGAAGGAGAGTAATGATGGTAGTATCAGTGGCAGTAGTAGCAGCAACGTAGGACTTGTTCGGGGTTTTCCATAAAGTAGGTACGTACATGCATTCCCTGTACTCAAAAAGTTCAAAGAAAACCATTTTCTTTACTTCATCTTAAGGAACGCTGCAAGTGATTTTGAAAAACTGACTCCTGCTATTATTCTGTACCAAAGAATTATTTTGTTTTCTACTGCTACAAATAATTTCGCTCTCCTTTTAATCCTTTTTTACTTCAACAGCAATCTGTTTATATTTGCCTTAAATAACAAATCCACTTTGAAAACTTTCCTCGTGGTAACATTTACATATGAACGTTAAATTTTAACTATGTTCATTGACAAGCAGGCAAGTGTTGCTGCTGTAATAGGGGTGATGATGTTCGCTGATGGCAGATAGAAAAGCGAGAAACTGTGTATCTTACCCTTTGTGTAATGTGTGATCGCATTGCCCTGGGAAGAGGAGCCACTTCTATGACAATGTTTTCTCTTAACAGAAAAGCCAAAGGGGTTTTTTGTGTATTCAGACGTGTACCAGCTATCATTCTACGTTTTCTGTTGCTGTTTTTTTTCTTTCAGTTTTCAGCAGTCCACAACAACATCAACAGCGAGCAGAATTTTTTTGGAGATTGAAATTGTCAATGCAAGATCCTAGTAAACTACATAACCAGAGGCATTTTTTTCTCTTTTCATCACGCCTTCTTCTAGTTTTGTGAGAAAAAGGCACATTATAAGTACTTTTTTTCTTTTGCTCAATTACGGATGGATACTTGGATAGGTTTATGCAGTAGATTTTGCAAAAAAGCGAGTAGTTGTGCGTCTTTCTCGATTTCACTTTCACTTCCATCTATCGCATATACTCTATACGTCGCTTTAGTTGGGCATGTCGATTTCTAAGAAGAGAAGGATGAAATCGAGGAGGAGAAAATAGTGGTCATTGTTGACGATCATCATGATTTCAACTGTAGCGTGTACAAAAAATTCTACCAAAACCAATACAATATTTTAGTCGTTTCCTCAAAATGCTTAGTTTTTTTCTTATAGCAACTTACAGACAAGTACACGGTCGTTAACTGCTGTAATGATATCGTCCTGTTGGACTTTCCCATTATTCCTTACGTACTGCTTCGTACTCTGGAAAAATGGAGTCAAGTTGGCTTCGTAAATTTAAGAGTGGCACTAGGCAACTGGAGCAAATGAGAAATCGAAAGAGAAAGAAGGAATAAAAATATCATAATATTATCACGTAAAATTATGTCCATGTTTATGTAATGTTCTACTGTCATGGACAAGCTTATGTTGAAAAAGCAATCAGGATAGAAAACACTCTGTATCTTTTCCACTAGAAATATATAGTTACATTTACAGACTTTGCCATTTATTTATACTATTTTCAAATGTACTTTTTCCTTTAATACATAATATTTACTGAAGATGTGTGAAATGATACCTGAGTATCATTTTCCTCATTTATTCCCATTTTCATTCGATCAGTTTGTCACTAAACTTTCATTACCATTTCACTCTCACCATTTTGTATAATCTGCCGATAGTGAATGGAGTAAAAATTAGTAGCAAAATTACAACAGTCGTAACATTTCAGTAACGATCATTGTAATTATCGGTTGTGATGGCAAGTACAAAGTAGTAAACATAACCGTTTAAAAAACAGTATAGGTACCTAATTACCATCAACCAATTTTGGAGAAAGGTACACCACTCGTCCGTATAATTATCGTTATCGTCATAATCAACTCTAATTACTTTTATGCCTGACGTTCCTCTCGTGGCATCATGTTTGACCTCTCCACGGAGGTAAAAAATACATTTTCTAAAACTCATAATGTTACTTGTTATTCTCTAATTGATAGCTTGCACCCTACGACGTGATGCACCATCGTGTAAATAGCTACCTTCCCCATGGACAATAATAATAAACGAAATCATTTAGCGTTTTTAATAACATTAAACGAACCGAAACAAATTCTTCTAATGTAGCTTGCAACAGATCGCTCAATATTTTGGGGCCAACCAAAGGATTAGAGTTGCTCTGACCCAAAGAAAATTTATAATTAATTTATGAATAAACGAGGCATGCATATCTACAGCTTCGTAAATGGAATGGTCCATTGCATCACCGTTCACACTACGATCATGTTTATTTGATGAATAGTATCTTCTGCAGAACTACTTTGTATATACACGAATCCAATATACATCAACCAACATCATTCCGCCTTCTTTTACCACATTGTCAGTTGCCTCTATGCAGTTTGGATCGAATCTGAAGATATTTTTTATTTCCTTTTTAAAATTCAAAGTCACCATTCTGTTGGCATGACTACTGCTACCACTCTCTCTCTCTCTCTCTCTGTAGTGTCTTTTTGAGCCACTTCATATTAAATTGCAATGCAACAGCCACGCCACTCATTAATTACCGTTTAACATGGTCACGCGGTAGGATTTTTTCGAGCCCATTACCACCTCCTCAACAAAGTGCGGCAGTTTTATGGATGCAGAGGTTGCAATACAACAAAATATCTGCACCAGTTAAGCTAAATGATAATGTCCCTGAGAGCATTGTTGTATACCAAGTAGTAAAGTAGGTACGTAGTTAGGGAAAGTTTGACATAAAATATGCCGTCGTGATAGTCATCGTCATCATCATCTATCTACTTACTTTTCCTCCTCCTCTCTCACGACTACCACTTATACCCTCCCTTTAGTATGACCATCCTCATCATCACGCACTCTCATCATGAAGCAACGTGCTGATGTAAAGGCATGATCATTTTATTAGCTTAAAAAACGGGGAAAACAGGAAAATGAATGATTTTTTTGTGGATAATGTATGAGACGAATGCAGTAATTACTTGGAGGGGAAGACGGAGGGAAAAGAAAGATGAGCTAAATAAACGCTTTGATGTCATTAACCCAATTTTTAAGGCCATTAACAATGTTACATTAAAAGCAAACAAATGATAACAAGTGATCAGCCAAAACACACACACTTGCGTTTACTTAATCATGCATATTTGCACGTACAAAAATCCCTTTCTCTTTTCTTTAACACTCATATGATGAAAAAAAACTCTGTATGCATTACCTACATACATGAGTGAATGAGTGAGTGGTAAGGAGTAACAACATCATCATCGTCGTCATCATCTTCATAGAAGTAATAGACGAGGAAACAAGAAGAAAATGCTAAATGGTCCGTGCCTCCCCATATATCTTTTTCTCTCAACAAAATTTCTCCTACTACTTAACTTTGAACGTGTATGCTTGCTGAGCGCATAAATAATAAGCGGGTTTTATTGCCACCCTGCATTGCTCATGTTCATGTTATAAGCACTAAGCCCTCTCTTCTGTATACCTAATCGTAAGTATTCTATCCGATTACTTAATATCACTATCATTCTGAATATAAAAAAAACTAGTGAAAGGGGAGAGAAGAGCTGAAAGTCACCATTGAATACGTACATATAAACAGACCTCTCCTCTTCCCCACTTGTTTTTATGACAACAGAATAATATTATGCATATATAGTAGTATCACATTATAGCTACTCTACATCTATTCATTAAAGAGTGCAGAAATAATACTGAAATAATACTAGTAGTGGTGGTGGCGGTAGTGACTGCACCCCCGCCCGAGGTTGTAATCTGTTATGCAACACATTAAAAAGAGGCAGGCATCATTCTCATCACCATCATCATCCTCTTGACGCTTACTACCAGCTACTAATGTTGCAATATTCTCATCATCATGTTCATATAAAAAGAGAAGTGCAAAAGAGGGAGATGAAAACACATAGCATGGAATGATATGTTGCTGCTACACCATCTCTCTCTCTATCCATCGCCTTTCCATCTTTCTCAGGTCGTCGACTACTTGCAGTCTAGATACTAAACTGCTAATCACTTCTTAATACATAATGTCAGTATAGCAAATGAATGAGATGATGAGACATGATAATGGCGGTGAAAAAAAAACCTTGATTCAAATGCTTCAGTCATCATCACTGTTGCTCTTCCTTATAAATATTTTCACCGGCATACTTTTTCAATGAGAGAGTGAGTGCCGTGACACCGATGGAATGGCAAAAAAACGATTGTATGATGATGGCTGGTGATCATCATCAGCACCAAAGCAGTAACACTGTACGGTGCAGTAGTATCCGTATAATGGTGCCATTGTCGGTAATCATGTGCTGATGATGAACACCAAGTGGAAATGATAATGACAGGAATGATGAGTTGAATCCATATAAAAGGACACATTGGCAGCTCATTTGCCTAAAATATAAACGAATGGATGCTATCTTCTTCATCATCATCGCAAAGCTACGTTCATCATCATCATCATCATTACCATATCATCAGAGAAAGTGGAAATGAGGAATAGTATAAATAGCATAAGTAGAGCATGAATTTAGTACTATATGCTTTACTTATGCATACAGTGGTTTGTTTGTACTAATATATTTAAATGCTCTTCTTGTACTTGGTTAAATTGTGACTACCCTAGCCTTGTTTTTGGAACTGAAAGTTGTTGCCTTTGTTCATCTCGTCTTTACTTTTGCGGAATACTGACAAATTCCATTCATTCTACTTTTTTTTGTGCTACTTCAATCCGTTTTCATCATCAGTCATGCATATTGACTTCAACGTTTCACTTATTTAAATACTGTGAGATGTGATGATGTCGAAACAAATCCCTCTTTTTCGCTGATAGCTTCATCTCCTTCGTCTTGTTTGCACTCTGTCTTTACTTGTTTCATTCATTACGCTCAACGCATCAGTAGAATCACCAGTGGCGGTAGGAAGGGAAGGAACATTAGTCAAGCCAAGTTGAATCAAGACGACGACGACGACGATGGAAATGAAATGAGTAAATGAATGATAATGACGGTGCTGATCATCATATCATTAACAAAAAAGGGAGTCAGTCAGCCTCTTTGATTAATTCCTTTTAATTCCATCTTTTTCAAATTAACAGCATTCATGTTAAGTGAAGTGTAACTTGTTTCTTTTTTTAGGGTAGACCTCACCATGGTACAATAAAATGTTACAAACATTCTGTCAATGCAGCATAATTTTTAGATGAATGGATGTTATTTAATGCAATATCAAAAGAAAAAGGTATTTTAACTTTTTATGTAGCTTTCATCCTTAGTTTAACCAAGTGCATATCAAGCTTTACATATTTGGCGTTTAATAATCAAAGGAAATATTAGAGTGCATCGTCGTTTCAACATAGGTATAAGTTGACGCGATGTTTGAAACAAGTGAAGAAATTATAGATGTCCCATTCACGGGATGTACAAAACTTTCATTTCCAACGGGAATTGTACCTATATGAGCTCACAGAATAACATGAGCTGTGACTTCTGCTTGAAGATATCAAATATTTTTATGTCAAGGATACAGGACTCCTCGTAGCCACAAATGTAAGGTTGAGATTCGATGAAGTAGAATAGAAGCACATCTTTTGTGAAATTTCGCAATTCTTTGTGGTTTGAGAATTGACAAATATGCAAATTCAAATTAAAAAAGTGTTTCTAAATGTATTTCTTCGTATGAAAGGGGGAAAAATATGCGGAACTTTGTATGAAGAAAACGAAGCACACAAGATTGCATTTATGTTGCCTGTCTTTGCTGGTTACGACTTTTTGCACTTTAATGCATATATTATGCTGTTGCAAATAATTCGCATGAAAGCGAGGTTTTAAAAGCTAGGTTTAAAAAATTCCTTTTGCTTTAGTATGTAACCTTGTACATGTTATCGGTACTGGTACTATTTCAAAACACTTTAAAGATGCATAAGTTGATGTAACCAAATTGTCCACATATTCCGTTTCAATGGGAAACAGGAACGATCAACATTGATAAAAAAAGAAGCGAGTATAAAACAAGTTGAAATAAACCACAACTGACGCTAAAATGCATTTTTTCGCAAATAGTTTTCTCGCTTCATTTTCACCACCTCTTGAAACTGAGAATGGCATCGGTAGCAAGCGGTGTAACTTTTCGTATTTCCCAATGGCATTTTTGCTCTGTATGCTAGTTTATCAGTATATTGTATGTCTTTCTAACAACTTTTGTTTAATCAGCACGAACATATTAGATATTTGAATATTCAGTTCAAAATGTTTGCACTCACAAACTAATTTCAATCTCTCTGTTCAGCGCTATCATTAAAACAAACTTACATGAAAAAGTATTTCTCCTGGGCTGTAACTTTTATCTCTTGAATGAATGTCTACTATTAGTACAAAGGTGAAAACGACGACAAGCTACTTACATTATGAAAGAAAGAGCAAGGAAATGTACAAAAGGTTAACTTTTCCGCTGCTGCCCTTATAATACAAATTATCAACACTCGAAAGTTTTTGGTCAACTAATGCATATTTTACCCTTGTCATCAAGTCCCACTTCTGTGCTCCGTCTTACTTGTGTACATCCACGCTCACAAGTCAATTTTGTGTAGCTTACTTACTTCTACCAACCAATACTAAAATACACATCCTCTACTTTTACCACTGCCATGCCACTGCATTACAACCACCAACACACAAACTTCACACACACACTCACGCACAAAATGCGAGCTTACTCAACCTAACATTTTTCCCCTCTCCGTCTCCTTGCTCTTCATTCATTCCACAGTCAAGTAGGCAGGGAGCATAGGGCAGTAACACAAAAAAATAGTATAAAACAGGAACAGAAAAAACTTGAGCAACATCAACTAGAAGCCATGTAGATAAATAAGTCCATAGCTACATAAATAGACCTATGGATACATATTATGGAAAATACATAATAAATATGAATCTCCTTTTATAAGTACTTTCAATGATATGTGCTCTTGAGCTTATTTGCTTGCTTGCCCACAAATACACACACACCACTCTGTATAATATCCATGGAAGCATGTTGGAAGAACAGTATAAGTAGCTGGAAACAGAAAGAAAAAGCAAGAGAGAGAGAGTAGGAGAAAGAAAGCCAGTAAGAAAGAGAGAGAGAGAGAGAGAGATAGAGAAACAAGACGAAGGAAAAAATGTAAAGCTGTAAATCTTTCAAAAAACCCTGTTTCATAAATTATCATACAAAGCCTCTTGTCGGAATTCTTGTACGCTGTTTCTCTGAAACTTCGTTAGTTATACACAGACACACACTCTTTCTTTTTTTTTCTCTCTCTCACGGAGTTTTTGAGCGCTGCATACAAAAAGAAAATAAGAAAAACGGAAGATAGGGAGAAAAAGTGTGTTTTGCGTTATGTTGCCTGTTTGTACGTCGTATGCTTCTGTTGTTATTACTCACTTTGAAAACATTCTCGCTACGCTGGCCTCCACTTCAACTACTACATTTTTGCCGTGGTTGCATGGTGGCAGCGGAGGACAAACGCTGTTTTGTTGTTGTTTTTTTTGTGATGCTTATAGGTATGGTATGGGGGTGGCCGGTAATAGTTCTAGTAGCTTGTGGTGTGGCGGCTGGTATGTATGAATTTACTGGCTTCATGTGAACCCACTTATTTAACAGAATACTGACACTGTGTCGGTTAACTTGCGAGAGAGCCCTTTTATGCGTTTGAGGTGCTACATACAGATGCGAGCCTACATTTAACTTAATATTCATTCATCCATTCATTGTTTTTTTATTCCTGCTTTTGTCCATTCATAATGTTCTTTTTTTCATTCGATAAAGGTTTATACGGACAGTAAGAACATGAGCGTGTGCTTTTTTGCTTACATGTATAACTGCCATGTGTGCTCAACTACTTAGACAACCATGAACAGTAAGTGGGCTTCAGGTAGGGATGGGAATAGAAAAGTCAGTAGAAAGGTCCAGTATTATATTGGAAAATTTTATGATATAATGTATCAGTAGCTAAAATGTTGCTTATAAATGACTCAGTGCGTATAAGCTTAATAGTTCGGAACGCTACTCTTACTGTATCGTACCATATTCTGCAAATATGCAACGTTACCAATAATATTTGCTGATATTATTTTCTTCCTAACGCACCAACTTTCGAGTATATAAGCTAGGGCTAATCAAAGAAGAGCTTTGTAATATCCGCTTTATTTTCATTACAAGTCTAAGATAAGAAAATGGAAAGTATATTAATGAGCATTGTAGTTATCTACTTCTAGAAATGGTTAAGAAAATAAATGGCAGTGGTAATCAGCAGCAATGATTCATTTCATTATCAGTAAAAGTAAACGGTACGAAGGATGTTAAAAATGTTAAAGGATAAGATTGATCAAATCACATAATCATGTTGTAATGATCTTTGTAAGGAGAGTCGGCCTGATAGCCACTAGCCACCAGCCGACGATGATGTAGAGCAGAACAGGCAAATGAGTT
>JAHZMZ010004273.1:0-31797 GCA_027743805.1 Lepidocyrtoides sp. E14 | reverse complement strand
CTATCAAACTCAAAAATTGATCGACTCCAACAGTGACGTTCTTTTGCTAGACAAGTCATTTTCAACCTTACCTCCACGGGTATCTACTATTGAAATGGATAACTTGTCCGACTATTACAAGGATGGACGTTTACGTAAGTTTATAGAATACGATAGTGAAGAGTATTTATTCGACGGTTTGCTCACAGGTGAGGTTCAGAATACCAAGAAGGTGTTGATATGGAGTGATAAATTCAGCAAGGAACGGTTTCCATACGGAATTAACGGCTACATGCTAGAATCTATATGGAAGGCCATTGAACGAACTCCCAAGATGCCACCTCAAGGTTATCACATGGATGGTTGCTTTATAGTAAATGCAGATCAGGCTGGATACATATATATGCACTTTAATAATACAATGTCGAACCATTTCTTGACTCTCTTTTCACTTTTTTCTAATGCAAGTATAAAGCCACATAGTGGCTTGGTCACTTCCATTGATGAGCAACAGATTTACTTGGCTCCACATGCCAAGTCCGATGGCAGCTTCTACCGTGCCAAAATTCAATCAAAGTGGGATAAAAACGTCAAATTAGCAAAGTCGAAAGACAAAGTGACTGTACGTTTTATAGACTATGGTGATCATGCTGAAGTGAATGTTAGAGATCTTGTCAGGGCCAACGACGTTCACTATCTTTTAAACCAATTTCCCGAGATTTGTGTTAAGGCTCACTTGGCAAATATTCAGAGTTTAGATTTCGAAAAATATATAAATTCATTTCATCGTAACGACATGGAGTGCACCGTTCATGTGGTGACAGACGCTACAAAAGACGAAGTGGCGCAGGTTATACTTAAGTATGAGGACGACCAAAGAAACATGCAAATTCTTAATGATGTGATTATCAAAGAAAAGTTGGGTCGCCCAGTTACCGTTGAATGGTCTGGTGAACAGTTCACAGACCACGGTCTGTATGTTATGAACTTAGCTTGTAAACCATCGTACTATGTCGTAAGAGAAAATGGAAAAAGTCTCCAGACTGGCAGTGTTTTGGATGTGTTTATAAATTACGACAAAGCAATGCCAGCTAACTATTATTTTATCATGCCTGTAAACCAGACTGAGAAATGGCACAGATTTAATCAGTGGTTACAAACGTTGCTAGAGAAAATAAGAAAGAGCATTAAGAATGAGAAAAATGTTGGATGGAACATTCAAGAAAGTGGGCTACATTGTGGCTTGGGAGTTTTGTGCTTTAGTCAACGAATTAATGTGCTTGCGAGAGGTGTACTTCTGAGAAAGTCCGAAAAACCAGTAAAGAAAATAGATGAGGTTGAAAAGGAAGGCGTAGCAGATACCATTTGGGATGAAACCTGGATTGTATATCTTGTTGACTATGGAATTGTTGAACAGTACAAGGCTTGTCAACTGATATACTCTAACCCATACTGTTTGTCCACTCCAGCATTCGGATGCCTTGCTTATCACCAAGGTGTTGGGTCACCGGACACTATGAAAACCTGGTGGGAGAGTCTAAAAGAGCATTCCGGTAAAACAGATTATGACGAAGGATTCGGCTTCTTACAGCAAGTTCAACGACGTGTAAAAATTGTTTCAATTGTAGAAAGCAAACGCTTTTGGGAAGTTGCTGAAGTAGAGTGGTTGTACGTTGGGGGAAACTGAAATGCAATTGGTTTTTTTTAGCAAAGATGCAATATGTTAAGATGTTGTACATATATGATTCATAGACCAAAAGACTGATTCATAATGCAGATAAATGGAGTTTTAATATTTATTAAAGTAACCAGTGTGATGAACATGGCATTAATACAACTTCTTTGAACTAGGTTTTCGTAGTTTTTTTGGTAACTAGATAACAAGACATTTTACACCCAATATTTACAATTTTTATGTTTTTCTACCACTAAATATACACCAGTCAAATAGATTTAGAGTTACATAGTACTTTAGCTTTCGAATTTACCTTTTTCTCGATTTGTCAAAAATAAAATTTACAAATGTTTCTTTTCTCTTTGATATTTTACAACGTTCAAAGTTAAAGCTGAAACCAACATCATCAAAGCATTCTACTAGGTACGTATTAAGTGACCGCCTAACGACAACCAAGACATTGTCTTACTACCAATTGAATTTAGCTACTTGTTTTGTTCTGTTTTACGATTACTGCAGAAATGTTTGCATTTTATTGCATCTGTGATTGGAATGAAATTATAACGGTTTTTAATGATAATTTTGTACACCGAAGCAGGGATGGAACAAAAATGAATATAATATGGAATGTATTGGCAATAAATTATTTTGGAAAAGCACAGTGATTATTACTTTGCAATGATTGTTAGTATTAGTGACTGATAATTGGTAGATAATGTTACACTATGAATGGGTAAAAATTGTAGTGGTAAGCGTAAGCAAGGCAAGGCAAAATTCTATAATGGATGTACTTCATATATTGTAAAATGAAATGGCAAACAATATGATGCTGCTATTGTAAATTTTGAACCTAATTGCAAATGCATTAGTGAAGGTATTTAATGAAATGAGTTGTTTAGAATGGCATTATAGCATGCGCTTCTGTAAGTGTAGTACCTTTTTAGATTTCTGTTAGTCTGTAATATAGACTATGTATAGAGAGCTACATACATAGATCTAAACACTTGTTAAATAGTTTTCTTTTTCACGATAATTTATTTTCGGCAAAATCAGGTAAAAATAGGCCACTGGTTACAATGAACATAAGATTAATTACAATGTTTGTAACAATCGAGCAAGAAACACGTTTTCAAAAAATGTACCTCGTGGTCATTTTAAATATAATTGGAATATAATACAACATGATGGTTAATTAATAGTTAAATAATGTTTGTTGTTCATTCTTGTTCATCGTTTTTCTGACGCCTTGTTGTTCCTTGTGTATTATAACGATTTAGCTTTAGCTTACTAGATATTACAGATAAAGTATATAGTTTCTGTGTGCTTTCATGACGTTAAAGAGTACAAAAGCCTAAAAGGAAAGAAAAATCTGAATTAAATTGTAACTGAGAATATAGATTGAAATTAAAATATTAGTTTGTATTACATAAATATTGTATACATGTCACACTACTGTTTGTGAGTGAGTAAATATTAACAATATGTTAACGTACGTTGGACATTAATAGTTTAAAACAGTCGATAGTAGTACAGCAAATAATTTTTAAAGGGCATTGATCTTTAAAAATGATTACACTTCTTCACATTCTTGACTGTTTTGATTAAGTTTACAAGATTAGATTAGATCATAATTCTTATTTTACACTAGGATGACTTTACACGAATATGTAACATTAAATGCATTCATGATACAAGAATTTGTAATATGTATAACAATAGGTTTGATAATCTAAATGTGTACATTATAATACAATTAATAATAGTAGTGTAGTATAATAATAAAATGTATGTTTATACATGTTTCTCTGTTAAAAGTCACAAAACTGTTTTTTCTCTCTCTCTCTCTTGTCTATATTTTATATTCAGCATAATACATCATCAAAACCGAGTTTGAAATTAGTTTTCCCTGCCTCTCAGAAATAACTTTGTAATCCCACGAATTAAGCAACTGTTTAAAAAAGCACACTACAATGAACTTGCTGAATATCAAAAGTGCTATTCAGCAAAATCGAAATCACTGAAACGAAAGAATTAACATCAGAAAACGTTACATGTACAAATAATTGAAAGTCGCTAGAAAAAATGTTTTTTGACGAGACTTGTCATCATGAAACAAAAAGAAAGAAAGAAAACATCCCAGCATTTCAGAACATATTATTTAATCATACACTTGGGTAGGAGTCAGGAGAGATGCTTTCATCACAATTAACTGTATAATGACTACAACAGACTAATCCAATTACAATGCACATAATATACAACTGCAACGGATTATATGATTTGCTAAACACTGGGTTAATACAAAAAGCATCATTAGATACTGTAGACAATCGCTGAAAAGTTTTACGATATCTTAATTCCATTTTATACTAATTTGTTATTCCAGTAAAGAGGAGTACAATATACACTGAAAAACATGCATCCATCATGTTTTGAACAAGGAATTAAACTCGGAATCAAGAAAAGAAACGAAAAACTTTACTTAGCTTTAAATAATTTCATAAGTAACTACGAAAGATTATTATTATTCCATTACAATAATTTATTATCCCACGAAAAAAAACAAATGATAAGCATTTTCGATTCAACAACTTTCTTTTTTTTTGTTTAAATTATCAACAAGAAAATCATACGTAATAAAAATAGTAATATCATATTATCAGCATCATCATCTTCATTATTTTTTTGTTTTCCCATCTGTACACCAGAAAACCCCAACTTTCCCTATGTATTTTTTATTACAGTGTTAGCATAAGTACTGCCGTTCCTCATTTAACGACGCCGACCAAAACGCAAGAAGACGTGGTCGACATCCTGTCGCTTCACTCCATTGTTGTCCATAAGACTGAATGGGAAGTGAGGTCCTGTCATTCCTATTTGTGGTGTGGCAAAATAGAACGAAAAAAAAATTAGTGGCAATCCCAACTTTAAAACAAGTTGTATAACATCTTATATAAGATACCATAAATAATAAATATTCCTTATTTTCATATAATCTGATATATAACAACCGACATCACCATCATCACCACACATGCACAACTACTGAATTACATGGATAAAAAACTATCTTATAATTCGATGGTAATCTTTTTTTTATTGTTTTCCACCCACACACAAAAACTCTTATAAGAAGATTGCCCTCCAGTAATAATATCATTGCCACAATAACAAACATTATTTCTGTTGCGTCAATACCTAACTCACCAGCTAACTAACCAAACTAATACTCTTTAACCACGGAGAATTTTCTCTTGAGAGAAAGCACAGGTTTGACTATTGCAATCATCAAGAAAATCAAGGCAAAGACCATGTTAGTCATTCGTACCAACATTTGTATGGGTGATAGGCATGTATGTAGTCGTCATCAAAGCTGTCTCACAACACCCACAAAAGATGGTATCTCCTTGTGCCAAGTGAAAGGAAGTGAAGCTTTCAGCTTTCTTCTCTTTTCTCTCACTCTTTCATAGCAAAAAAAAAATATGCAAGTCGTGGTTGTTCGCGATGCTGCAAGTTTCCCCAGCCCTTTTGTAGTGTTTATTTTTGTCAAGGCGAATCAAAAGGAATCTGCTTACTCTTTCTTTATGTTATTATTGCAAACTAAGCGACTTCTTATGTGTGCATACAGGCCGTCAGTCGGCCTCATCCCTATACCCTTTTTACCCTCTGAGCGTGTAGAACGTCGCTTTATTCCCCACGATTCCCCGTACCATTGTTAGTATAAAGGAATTGGGCAAAAATGTAATCGTATTTTAAAAATATTGGTGCTTCATGGTAAAAAAAATTCACCGTTTCTTGAACACATCAATCCTGTCAGTTGCATGCTCAAATACCTTTTTAACATGACAAGTCAAAGTTCAAGATTTTCTACGTCAATAATTGTACAAAATGCTTTATATGCTATGTGATTTGCACTACTGACATGGTATTTTTTAGTTAAAAAAAAGTAGATTTTGATTTCTCTCAAGTCACAACATACTTTTTTATATGTTTTCGATAATGAACGGACAAGATCTTACTTCTGGAACGAAATAGACTTAGGGAGTTACTGTAGACTGTTGCTACTTTCAATGGTATTCTTCATTTTTATAGGGAATAATAATAGTGGCTGAGATCTGTTAAGAATCTATGTGCTGTCTGGAATAAAGGGGAGGAAGCTATCTTTCTTTCTCCTTTTCTCTCCTTCTCATCATCAATGTGTCTTGTAAGTGAAAAAAATATTATAGTGTAGGATTCAATTTCAATAAAGTGGGAAATGTGCAAAATGAGGGAAGATATAATGCATGCATGTTTGCATCCATTACTTATACTTTCTTCGTCCAGTACGTTAATCCCAATTCTTATTTCCTTTGGCAATAATATCTTCTCTCTAACTGCCTCTATAGGGATGTTTAGAGAGAACGAGACTGCATGGGAAAAATTACTTTTCGAACCATATATAATGCATTTGGGCATTTACATTGTCTCAGTGGGACGGGACGGACTGGACCATGACTACTATGATGACGTTATAGTGAGCAACTAAGTACTATTTTTCTCAACATATATTGCTACATAAGAGTTTTGCGTTTGGGTATTCTGACACAAGTCAATTCACGACGGCCAAGTGCACTGCATTATCTCCTCATTTGATTGTTAGGTGTATTGCCTGTAAGCTTTCAAAGAAAAATGTACGGGGAGATCAGTGTGGTTTAGTTGAGTAGCTGGGAGGACATGAAACAGACAGGACTGCACTCATTAGTTTTATTTCGGAAATGATGCTTTTAGTTGGTTCATTTGCCCCAAAATACTGTCGTTATTATTAACTATGGCAATTTCATGGAGAAGAGGTTGTTATATTGAAAGTGTGGTAGTGAGCACACCAGCTAGATTATTTATGTTGCTGTGCATAATGGTAGCTTGAATGAATATTTTGATCATTGAAAATTGCATGCATGGCTCAGATGTGATCAATAGATTGGGAATATGACGTGATGAGTTGATTTTATTATTAGTAATATTACTATTACCATAACTCTTACGAGAAGTGCGTATAATATTATATGTACCTTTCTGATAATCTTCAAGAGCTGCAGCGTAATTTCGGAGGAACTCACAGATCTGACGGATTTTTGGGTTGTCCATATCTTCCAAAGTATCTGGACTGCATTGTGGTGGCATGGAATGTGCCGCCTTGATGGCGAATGCAGCAAGCATGGCGACTACAAAAATTCCCACGGTGGATTTCATTTTTGATAGATTTCTGCAAAGAAGAATAAATGGGAGCACAATTATTTAAAGTGTAGAAATACTCTAGAGAAATTTGACTCTAGAGAGTTGACGTTGGTCAGTATAATACTTAAATAATAAGTGGTTAATCTGCTAGAGCTTAAAAATAACTACGAAGCATGTAAAAGCGTGTGGGTATAATCAACTTAGAGAAAAGACTTGTTAATCAAGCTTGATAACAAGCGTACTATGTACATATATGTATCACACTCTCGTGTTAATTTGGTGAATTATAGCCCCTTAACTGGCAGAGTTTTTTAAAATCATGTGTTTATTTTCGACAGTTATAGTTGTTTCACCGTAAAATATTCTGCTTGCAAATGCGGGTAAAGCAAAAAGTATACAGCAGTATTTCTATAAATAATTTCCCTTTGTGCTTTCATCTTGCCCCAAAAAAAACGTCGCATAGGATACACAGGTGGTATAAATGCGTGCGGACGTATATTGCATACCCTATTTATTCACATCAATTTCTTCCGTTGTTGCTGTTTAGTAGCAGCACGTAGACATATCCAACCTGTTCATGTATCCTCCCCAGCGAAAGCTGACGCTTCCAACCAGACAAACCCTTCCGTTTTCCCCTTCGTAAACATATTCGCTATAAATCTGGTTTAATGATTGTTTACGCAATTTTATGGCTTTTTCGTTCATCTTTTGTAAATTCCATATTTTCTCTGTGCGATATTATGTCATCCGGTATAAAAAAAAAGTATGAGCACTACATTTTATCTATCATGCAGATGTTTGACATGGGCAAATGGAGAATTACATGTAAGAAAGAATAAATAGTCGTCCAGAAAATTATCCACTGTTTCAACATAATATTGAAAAAAAAGAGGTATACGAAACATATTATGAGTAAAATAATGCTGTTGCTGATCAACTATGTAATCGCTGTTTAATCTCCTACTTCCTTGTGTCAAACTTAAATGTAATATACGATGAATTTATCTATAAAATTGTAACGAATCGGATAGCATATTACATGTTTTTATGAATGGTCATCATAACGATGATAAGTCAACAACCAAGTTGAATACTATTTGATT
The DNA here is from genome assembly GCA_027743805.1 of Lepidocyrtoides sp. E14. Classification (NCBI taxonomy): domain Eukaryota; kingdom Metazoa; phylum Arthropoda; class Collembola; order Entomobryomorpha; family Entomobryidae; genus Lepidocyrtoides; species Lepidocyrtoides sp. E14. The sequence goes on along the minus strand of JAHZMZ010004273.1, from coordinate 23,826 downwards.
ATGATATGCGGGCAAAATTTATTACACAGTATTTGTACGATTGGAATTGTCATATTTTTATTGGCTTTTTATACTGTCGCTACTTATGATATGTCTTTGTAAGTTCCACAGTTTAGCTGGGGAAGTACATAGCAATTTCATTACAAACTATTGGGGTATCCTGATACACGGGCATTTTACAATTGCATAGGATTTTTTTGATACAACAGCTTTTATGTATATTCAGCTTACAATCTATCAAACTCTGTTGCTATGAAATGTCAATCAAATATCATTGTTTACGACTGCAATGATCATTGTCGGCAGTGAAGGAATTTACAGTTTTGTATAAAACAGGCACTCAGCATTTGATATGTATGACACAGTAGTACACACAAAGAGTAGGCGTGTGTAGTGTGTGTGTCATTTTCGGTATAATAAAATTCATGCCAAAATGGAAGTCAAGTTCGCGTTATTTGTATGCGAACGACCAAATTTTTATTTTATTAGGAACAAACTCGTGGGCCATATGTAACTTACAATCAATGTGAAATTAGGATTTGTTTTTGTGTGTATGCCTGATCATTTTTTTGTTGCTGAAACCATTGGTTCATGCACCAATGCACCAAAAATTCATGTTGATCATCATAACACGATATTTTTATAAGCATTACTTGTCAGTTTCCATAATACTGTCAATACAGTGGAAAAAATTGTTAGCAACTAAATGTGTTGTTATAGTTAATATGTACTGTTATGCCAAGTTGGTGACAAAACAATAATAGGATAGTTCCACACTCTGCGATGATATCAGTCCCATTTCTTTGTCTGACTGTAATATTTACATAACTGTTACTTCACGATACATGGCGTGCATAGAATATACATTTGTTTGCCATGATTTCTGTTTAATATATTTATTTCCTATTACCGTTGTTATTGGCTTCACATTTGTATTGAATACTTCAATGGATTCTTTTTCCCGACTATAACAACTAATGCAACATTATTCTATTCTACTGAGCTATGACAAAAAAATATTGGATTGTAGGAGTCAATAGTTTTTTAACCTTGTGTGACAGTCTCAAGTCTGTCTGTGAGATAATCTAATGCAAAAATCAATAAACATCATAAAAAACAAATAATCTAAATCCATGCTCGTGGTGTACAACTAGTAATTTATTCAAAACATTTGTAGAACACTTAACATATTTTTGAATTTTTCCTTTCACTAAAATGTTACGAAACAAAAGTGGTGGGTAGTAATATTCATTAGTAATTTTTTATTAAATGTTGACGTCAGGCAAATTTTTCTGTGAAACGTAAAACAGGCGTCCTCCGTACTAGCTCACTTCAGAGCAAAAAAGTAGTGGCGTCCTATCATTTGGCGCTCCTATATCGCAGGTATATTCATTTCATTAAAATCATATTATGAGCATTGATTTCATCTGCTTTTACGCGAGCATGAAGACAGCAAATTAAGACACCCACGCAATATAAACCGTTGTGGCAAGATTTCTATGTACCAATTCAATCGCTTTTAATTATAAAAGATGCCTGTATTCTATTGTTAGTTGTTAAAATTACATTCTGTGTTGAAAATATTTCAAGGTATATTGCGAAACAAATATCTACTTATTATATTGTGCGCTCGTGCATTAGTAGAAATTACAGTCTATTTTACACAATTATCTGTAAAATATTTGTAAAATTTCTGTAGTAGAGATCTGGTTATTTCTGCGACAAAACAAAATGTACCATTTAAAAATAGATTGCTAGTTTAAAAAAATCTCATTAAATGGGTTACTAAGGCATCTACACACACTATTCAGGAATGAATAATAATAAATGGTTACTACCAGCTATTATCCACTGCAGTACTACTAAGTAAAATAATGTCTAACGTAAATCATCATCATCGTCATTGCATTTTCTCAACCATATAATTCAAACAGTCATGTAATGCGTTTTGAGTGAACATTCAAATTTGGACTTTTAATATATCAACAAACTGTAAAAAGTAAACCAATTATATTCTGTGAAAAAACGCTAAACATACACCTAGCCGTCCTAACTATCAAAAATTTTAACAGGATTTGGCTTATAGGATACTTTCAGTTGTGTGGTCATCAGAATTTTATGCAGACATGCATTCATATGCTTTCGTTGGGGAAAATGAAAATAATGCTCACACACGTCAAAAAATGCGCTTTGAAACCCACACAGAATTTTATCCCAAATAAGAATTGTCATATTAGACGAGATTGAAAATAATAATAATAGTAATACAAGCAGTATTTCAAAGTCAGTAGGAGTAACAATTACACCACTATAACATTTTACATAAGGAACATTTACTGCAATTCCCATCATACTTGAGTGGTTGAGTGAAATGATACAATATCGTCAGCCATTCATGTTTCTTTCCAACTCACTATAATATACCACTATTTCTTCTAACTTGAATGACTTTGCACGTTATCATAAAGAGAAATTACCATTTTCTACATGGGATAATACACAATTGTAGTTGTTGTTGCAAGAAGATGATGATATGATAAAGATTTCCATGGAAAATTTGTAAAGCAGTGAGTGAAATTCTAGAATGCCGGTGTTATATAGATTTGATAGGTATCTTTTGAAAATTTTCAAGTGCAAATACGTATGTAAGTTCAGGAGCCGTAGGTAATGTAACTCCACAATTCCCCTTTTTTCTTTTTTGTCAAGACTCAAGACAGTCAAAAGTTGTTGTTGTTGTTGATGATGACGATGAGAATGAGGATCATAATGACAAGAATGATGACGACGCTGGCAATGATGTTTAGATGCCATTACAGAGGCATTTTCTTGGCTTCTCCCTCATCATTGCCCTTGTTGTTACTGCCACTTTTTTACATTTATTTAGAATAAAAAGACGACTTAAGACCTGGCTTGAAGTCTCGTCCTTCGTAACAATAATAATAGTAATAATAGCCAGCAAGAAAGGGAAAGTCCTACACACACAAAGTATCCTGACAACGGGGGCTTTATCTCTTACATTTTATCCTTACTTCTTGTTAACTTCACTATCCTCATCATCCCTTCTTTATTTTTTGTGCATATGTCACGTCTCTCAGCTTCTTGTTTGGAGAGAGTAGACTAGTCGTATGAAATGGAGAAAAAAAAATCAAGAAGGCACAATGAGATCATCAGTAGACAAGACAAAGAAAAAGCCTCTCTCTTCCTTTCTCTGCTCATCTCAAACGGATTGATAAATTCTACAAATTAGCACACTTTATCATCCTCTCTCTCTCTCTGAGCGCTCTCCCTTACGCCGCTTTGAATGACAAATGAGCATGATAATGAAGTGGGTTGTATAAACGTTTGTTAATTATCACAGTGCCGTTTAGGAAAGAACATTAAATTAAGTTAAGAAATGTGTTTAATTATTTTTTTCCAGGAAACTACTAAAAGCTTGATTTTCTCTTAAACCAACTCGATATACATACTTTGAGCTTCTAACTGTTTTGCTCATATTCATGTTGAAATTAACTTACAGACGAAATTTCCTAGCTAAAATTCATTTCAACGAAATGTGTTGAAAGAGAATTAAATCTGTTCTAACATTATTGTTTTTTAGCAACCATGCCCTGTACCAAACCAATATGCCTAGATTTACTCAAGCACTACTATACGTACTAGAATCTGGCAACCAGTCCATTAAAGGAGGAGCGGAGGACAGGGTAATAATGAAAATTTATGGGGGCAAAACGGAAATTATCCTACGCACTCAAAACAGTCGGACAGTAGATCAGCCTGTGTTTTTTTAGAAATATTGTGTAATAATATGATGATATGCTGCTTAGTATATCACCTTTTTCTGTCAGAATATAACAAACAAATATTCTGTAAAAGCATCTGAAACTGGGTTTCAAAAATGTTTCCTAAAAAGAGTATGAATTCTTAAGTAGCTTTGTTGCTAATATTTTATTACAGTATTTTTACATGAATTTTTATTATCTTCTTCACTCCTCTCTCTTCCATCAGCCTTTTCTTGTGCCAGTTTTTTTTCATTCTTATTAAAATCTGCATTGTATTAAGAAAGTTAGTCAAAAGAAAAGAAAAAGTGTAATAAGCGGCTTACTTGGGGAGACTTGAGCATGACTTCCTTGTTTTTCTTGTTTTTGTTCATATTCATTTTATCTTTTTTGCCTTTTACAACTGGTCATATTATAACGCATTTCCGTTTTTCCTTTACTGAGCAAAAAATTTTTTTATCAACTTTAACATAGCTTACGTACATGTTTTTGTACTGAGAGCGGAAACACAATAATATAATGTAAATATGTTGTTGGATATCACAGTTATTGCAAAAGACAACCAAAAAAATAAACGATACGAAAATTTTGAACAGAGCAAAAAAAAGTCAGCAAGAAAAAACTAGTTTCTTCGGAGTTTGAACTTGCTCTCTGTACTTTTCCAGTTTTTACTGCTATTATTGCGGAAAATATGTTTCTTTTCTTTTAAAAAGTGAAAGCAAGCAAAAAAACACAAGAAGGACAATATCAGCACACTGAAATTGTATGCAGTGAAGCCTACGTATGTATTTTACACAATTATAATGGTGCGACTCCCATTTTATTTTTTTGCAATGCATACTTCTTGGACAACCTCTGACTTTTCTCTGAAATATTCTTGCAATCATTATTGCATCATCTTCAGCATCATAACTGCAGCAGCAATGAATAAAAAATATGTTGGAGTAGTCATTGCCAAATTACAGTAGTAAATATACAGCAACGATTTCACTCCATTCAAGTGTTTTCTTACGACTTGTCGATGTTGCCAAGTTGGAAGAATAATAGCAGTAGTAAATGCATTCCTTTAATTGATTTAAATACGGAATCTAAATACATTTTATACTATACAACTTGGCAACGTTAAGTGAAAGAATGACTTTGGATATGCATTCTAATGCTCACCCATAAGTACTACCTACATAATATCCGTATGTAATATTTATTACTAACCTAGCCTAATTTATTTTCACACCAAAAACTCATTCTGAATTTCGTTTGAAAACAGGAAACTGCTTAGAGTTAATGTGGCTAGTGGCAAAAATTGAACAAATTCGCAGTAGTAAGTGGAGCCTGCATACTAATAAATTCATTAATGCATGGCATTATTAGCCGTAAAAACTTTAATTTTGTTAATAACTACTTTGCTATTAAAATTTTTGGATAAAGCCACAAACAATAAATTGTTTTTTTTGTATACATGCATACTTAATGTGAGCACCAAATGATGTAAATATGAAATAATAATAAATGATGGAAACAAATCCGTTTTAGTAATGACAACATTAATCACATTTTCATCATTATAATTATTTTTTTTTGCAAACAGACACACACACACCACTATAATATCCTATTTAAAATACTTATACACGTAACAAATGTACTGTTTTTTAACGTACTTTTCCGCCGGACGGAAAAGCACGTTGCCGAGGCATATGACTGCGACTTGAAGTAAAATGAAATCGAATATTAATAATAAAATAATAACACGCACAAATAATGCCTCATACATCCATACAAAGTTTGCTGTTTATGAGCAAGCTGATCCCAATGCTCCTGTCATTTCTGCAACCAGTCCCATTTTTGCAATTTATTGGCTGTCAATTATGTGGACAAAATATATGTAGTAGTGAATACTGAATGAATGAATGAAGCATGAAAAAGAGTCTATTTGAGGTATATATATGTATACGCAATGGAGGATGAAATAAATATTCAATTTCCATCCCTAGGTTCAGATATTCGCATTAATAATGTTTGTTATCTACCTTACCTGTTCTTTCACTGACTCAACACATTGCAGCTATTTTACAGTATATTAATAACATTTAACGTGATATATAAGTACATGATGATATATGTATTTACCTATTTATTTATGCAGCATATTATAAAGTGGTAACGTGATACCATTAGCAGTTCCGACACTGTATTTATGACCACACTGATTTATGTGACGGAGCTAGTCTTTATTCTCACCTCTTCGACTTGCATACATGCCACGCTTTACCTATTCATTTATTTCTACTACGGAGAAAGGAAAAATACGCAATTTTTTATATATATATTTTTTTTTTTTTGCTGTAGCATGTATTTCGTCTAGAAGCGTAGCTAATCCTATGTAAATCCTGTTTTCTTCCCTTCCCAACGGAAATTTTTTCTCTTGATTTCTATCCGGAAACACAGAAATGATAATCCACGTTGCTATAATATAATATTCTGTCACTATACACTTAATAAAGTACAATGTATGCTTAATAATAGCAATATGACTAAACGATAACATTATTATTAGCATTTTTCTATGAGACTGGTAGTAGAGAAAATGTAATGCTGAGAATGCATAAAAGGTAGAGGTGCAAAACCAGCAAGTTTGTAAAAAAATGAGTTACTATACAGTATAATCTACAGTCAGATGTTGTTTCATGTGACATGAAATGATAAATGCAAAAAAAATGCTTTTACTACAAGTACTGTAGAGGAGCCGCTGTGGTCGCGAATCTCGTTTGCAAACATGTGGACAGTTACATATGTCCAGTTGTGCACTTTCTCCGTTACAATGAAATGGAAAATGGGTTTTGTGCTTTGGTGCATGAATAAAGTGGTTACATGTATTATAAAATGCAGAGAAAATCGTAATGTTACGTAAATTTGTAAAATTTGCTGAGTTTGAACAAATATTACGGAACTAATTTAACTCAAAGTAAATGTAACAGAAATATACAAAATTAACTTGATGATACATAGGAACATGCGTTCATTGTGGTCCGAAAAGGTGTACATCCGCTTTAATCTCTACTTATGAATCATACTTTTCAGTAAAAGATAAGCCATGAGTGAAATTTAACACCGAGGTTGGTTCAGATGTTGTCTGATAAAACTACCTAATTTGTTATGTTAATGTACAAAATTTTTAAATAACTTTCATAAAGTTTTTAAACCTGATTGCACTAACAATGCAGTATTCTAAAATACAAAACGATAACCTAGAAAGCGTACGAGGAAGCTCTCGTGATTTTTTTTTGCTACATTATTTCTAAAAAAATGGAAATTTTGGTGAAGAAAAAATTGCGAATTTTCCCAACTAAGTTATTTGTACCAGTGCGTTGTGAAGAGCACCAAAATACCGTCGTGTCGTGGCCTGAATGAAATGCATATTATCAATTCAGTCATACGTAAAGGTGAAAATTGCATTCATAAAATCTGTTATTTGTAAGATGAAATAGCAAGAGCTATTCCACCGTAAAAATATCAAATCTAATGATGATCATTTTTCCCACAAAGGAATATGAACTACGCCAATTATGTAGAAAAGGTGTCATAAATAATGCAACAGTTGCACACTGGTTTCTTATTTTTGTCAACTCAAGCAACGAATCCTTGGCCTTCTACATATTATTTTGTAGGTTGCTATTTGCTAGTTGTTATTGTTGGATTAGGGTTAGGTCTGGTAATAAAGGAGTGAAATTCCAAGTCAACAAACCAGCAAGGGTAAAAATGTTTCATGAAAGCATGTTTTCTGGGAAATAAATTGTTCTCCAAAATCCGAAAACTTTTCCCATTCGCCTCCTGTGTTTATGGGTACAGGTGCAGCATATGTGCTGTTGTCTGCTGATGGAAATTGTTCGGTTCAGAAACTGGTGGGTCAACAAGCCAAAACTTGGTTTTTTTCTTATCTCTTTCCATCTGGTGCGTTCGGTATTTTCAACTTTGAACTTTGAAATAATAGTTTCTTGACTTTGAATACATAATCACACCAATTTTATGCTTGAATTGCATTGTTTCTGACGCAAGTTAGATTCAGGGTCTAGTTTGTTTACTTATTTACATACATTGACTGAAAATACAAACTTTTTTTCCCAAGGAGAGAATTGCTGTTGATTAAGAAAAGAAACTGAAAAAAAAGAAAATTAACTCTAAAACAAACATTTTCCTCAACCTTGATCTTTGCCACCGTAATTATAATTTTATTTCATTTTACGTTTGGTTACGATTTTGTTCTCAAGTATTTTATCTGATAACATGAAAATAAAATTCATACTGAATTTTAAACGGATTCTCATGTGAAAAAGAGTTTTGTTTCACAATGAGAACAGTATTAGTGTAACCTGATAGATTACGTAGAAATTTCCCTTGAAAAGGGAAGACGCCTTGCTTCAGCCTTATTAATATCCCCAAGCACGCTTAGAAGTATCATATCTCCCCACACACGTCTTGCATACTCATTCCGCTTTCAAACTTACGTAATGTATGCATCTATTCACCTACTACTGGAGCAATGGAGAAAAAAGGAAACCTTTACCATGGTCATAAGAAAAAGTTTCTTGTTTCTCAGGGACTTTTTTAATTCATTTTTAAGCCAAGTATTTGAGTAACGCAATCAGCTATCATCCTTAAATGATTCTTTGTTATCCGTTCTGCAGTGCTTAATGTGTTGATATGGAAATGTTATGCAGGAGCATGAAGGAAATATTTAGTTTTTGGTACAAAGGGGTAATATGATTATTATGAGCTTTACTGATTATTCATAAAAAAAAATTTCAATTAATAAAAAAAAATATCTCATGAGAGTAGTCATGCAGTTGTGCGTGAAAATAATAATTAATATTTGTGGTTGCCTAGTGTTCATCTTTTCATTTCAGGAGTTTCACTTCTTAACAGAAGTCAACAAGTGTTTTTTTCACTGAACAAATTGCCTGTTTTCCAGCATTAACATAACCATGTACTAAAACATTACAATAAACACGATTCTTTGCATGTTTTGTCGTTGCTCGCGTTTCAAAATGAATAGAATAAAACTGTAATTGTCATTCCGGTGATGCAAAATCACCAAACTACTATGACTATACAGTTCATTTTCAGCAGCTGCTACAGAACATTCAAAAGGCTCCTATAATAATATGTATTAATTTTTTCGTTGTGTACATCATTACTATCATCGTTTGTAGCTTGTTTTCTATTATTAGAGATATCTTGTGTCGTACTACACTCTACTACTCCATATACTTAAGTACATAGACACTTACATCTAAGCATAGGCCACGTTTGACTGCAACGTTTTCCGTGGCAATAGAAAAAAACTATGGCCAAAGCCGTGATCGCCATTATCATCATCATCCCTCCATTCAACCGTCATCATCACCGTTGCCACTACCATGTGCTTTATTATTAAAAGAAGGAAACGAGACAACAAGGGCACTCTGCTTTCACCACTACTTGTGATTGTAGCTGAACTCACACGGATTAATCCATATTAGCCTTAATGCCTCTTAATAGCCGCCATGTGTTGGTAATTATTTCAATTCCCTCGTCTTCTTTACTTCTAGTCTCAAGTACACAAGTCTTACTTCTACAGCTACCAACTAGGTTTTTTTTGTAAGGTGGATGGTTGTAACCGGAGCAGCTTATAGCCAGAACAATAGGGATTTCTAAATAGGAACTCTGGTTAATACGACAAACAGAAGTGAGGAACCTTTGCTCGTATTGTTTTCCAGGAACAAATTGGACAGGAAACCTTATCGTCTCTTAGCAAAAATTGCCACACAAGTGAAAGAACGAATAATGTGCAAAGGTATAAATGGTAGTAAGCAAGTATATCTCTACTGCGTTAAATAGTACAATAGTAAAGTTGATGAAATTTACGCTTTCACTTAAAAATAAATTTGAACTCTCTCAAACTCTGTATACTCTATCTGTTTAACTGGTTGTAACTTGAAATACTTGAAATTGATTTAAGTAAATATGGCACAAATAAAGAATTTTGCACGTTTGTACTTTTATACGAATGGCGTGCTTTCCATTGAACACCTTTATGCGGCGACATTATCATTTAGTCTGCATGGGGCAAAGTGATACCCTTTCGATTTTTCCTTCGGGAATTGTGTAATTTCGCTACAGGAAGTCAACATGACCATGACAATGCTGATAGTAAAATTGCCTGTTGCGGTCGTCATACGGAAAACATGACAGGTTGGAAAAGTGTTCAAATTCATAAAGAAGGAGTATTTACGCCAGGGTAAACATGAGAAAGTGGTTTTTCTCTACTTTTTCTTTATCTCTGTGCTCATTCATTCTACACAATGAAAGTGCTCAAAGGGAATGGTGAGAAGAATGGCAAAGGTATTCGCATGTTTCGTCAAGTGACAGATCGTGCATGAAAAAAATTGTCCTTTTTGACTTTCTCTTTTCATTTTCTACGATTTCCTTCGAATTTCATTACATTAATATACTGAAACTGAAAGAAATGCAGAAACATATACACGAACCAAGTTGCCTTGAGTAGGGGTAAAATGATAAAGTAAAATTATATTAGTGCAACCTGTCAAAGGTGTGTCTCCAGTTCAGGGCAATACTTTAATGCCAAATTTGGCCTTATTTTTTAAATTACAGTCACAGTCTCATCATCTTAAATGAGCGTATATCCATAAAGATGACACAGAAAAGTGTTCAAACTAAATAAAGACGACGAAAATAAAGCTAGGTGTAGAGGTTCAATAAACAAAAACTGATTAATGGAACTGTCCCAGTATAGTCTGTGTTGTTGGTCAAGAATATTAATTAAAATTCAATACAGAGTCCCTACTCATTTTTCTGTTCCCACAACGGTGGCTCATATATTTACTTCAACGACATCTCCTCTTATTTCAATGTTTCTTTTTCTCGGCTCAGTTAGAAATTGGAGAGCTCATGACACTAATTAGATTTATTTATAAATGAAAAGCTACATACATCGGAAAGGATCATTATATGTTACGCTACTGTATAATGGTATTATTATTGAAAAGTCTTGTACCGGGGCAATTGGATACTTGAAACTGCAAACCACCCAAGTTTTATCACGTCATGAAAAAATGAGCAAAATCTTGTTTCACCGGAAGTATCTCAAATCAAGACAAAGGTTAATAACGACTGACAGCGTTTTCGTTCCTCAATGCCTAACCACTATAGATATAGACGTCTTGCGTTTCGATGAAAACAATTACCTCAATACGTTTTTGCTAAATTGCTATCTTTTGGTGACGTTTGCAAGTAAAATTTTACTCTCCCAATGGAGACATCATCACAAGCAAATACGCCATTTTTAGTAGCTTTGACACTAAGACCACTAATCTTAATAGAATCTGATGGATTGATATGGATAATATGTTTGCATGTAAATCGATCGGCAGTTTTTTTACTCATTGCTATGTGTGCTTGTGTGTGGAATTATTTGGGGCATTTTAATAATAGCTTTAAACTGCATTTGAAAAGTTGAATTGAGAAACATTTATGCTAACTAATATGAAAAATGGGCACAGAGCAATAAAAGTAGAACGTAGTAGTAGTAGCAACTCCATGCATCTTTCTGTTTTTGTTGCAGAGCTGAATTTAAGAGTTGATGTAAGTCTAAGCAAAAAATTTTCATGAAAAAAGACGTGATAATAATGCTGACAAGTTGTGATAGGATTTTCCATCATGCTTGAATTACGATATTATATTATGTTTTCCTTGCTGTGTGTTCAGTTCACTCACACTAACCCTCTTTCATATTTTCGCAGCTCTGTCTTTCTCTCTCTCTCTCTACCAACCACCATCACCGCCGCCAGTTCTACTAGACTTTCTCCACTCTAACAATACGTATGTTTTGTTATTATTGTTGCTGGTGTTGTTACATGAGATTAAAGCAATGTTGTAGTATGCATGCTTTTATTTATTTATATTTGTGGGATGAGCGTGCAGAGAAATGTGCTTTGATCCACAATTGCACGTCGTCCTCGTCATCACCATCAGCCTTGCATTGTCCTCAGCAGTAATACATTTATGCACGTTGGTATGTAAGCAAGTGAGCAATACACAATGGAAAAAAGACGAGAGGCTCATTACTATTTTCTCTGTGGATTTGTGTCTTGATATTATTGCATATTGTTATAATATAATAAGTAAATATATGTAACATACTAATAATGTATCTAGAGGTATTTGGGGAAAAAAAAGATCCAGCTCTACTACCACTACCACTCTGGTGGTCGTGCTCGTGGTAGCGGATTCTCTACTAATAATTTAGGGAAGCGACCACAGAGAGAGATAAATCAGTCAAAATAAAATCATGACGTTTTCACTTTCATACATTAATAATAAATATATAGAGGGATACACTTAGTTTTTTTTCTCTCCTCAGTGCTTTCCCTACCCTAATAACAATATACTTCTGCTATCACTTTCTGTTCCCAGTTCTTCTCATCAAGATTGTCGTCATTGTGATAATAAGTGTGATGTGATATGATCCCTCCATATCCTCCTGTCTGCGTTTTTTGTTCCTTAGAGGAAGCGACCACTCTTTCTGACAATATCATTGCAAAAAGTAATTTTGCAGATACTTTTTTTATGCGAAGCTACTACAATGAATATAGTCAAACTGTGTCAAAGGAGCGTCTTGTTGACACATTCGATGTGATATTGCAATGTTTTTAGCTATAAGAAAACACTAAATGGGGTTGATGTGAGTGAAAATTTTTCAGCTTTCTAGACTATCGAAAAGACACACGGAGTTGATTTCAATAATATGAATAACATTTAAAAGGCTGCGGTCATTTATAGCACGTGTAGATAAAAGTTTGTTAGGAATTGAATGAGTACAATAATGCGTAGAAAGTGCATAAATATGTCTGGTTAAGCTTTAGATGCATAGATATGTATATAAGCACTTATGTAAGAAGATAGGTGGAGGAAATAAATGTGAAAAGAGAATGATTGTGAAAAGACATGAAAAAGATTTTTATACTTACGGTTAGTTGAAGACGAAGGGTTTTGAAGTAGTTTTTGTTATGTCCAAAGACAAAGAAAGCCAACTGCTGGTCAAAGGAGTTGTAGTAGAAATAGTGATAGTACCAAGTACTCTTTGTGTTGACGTGTGAAAGCGAGAAAATTAAATGAGGGTGGTGATGACTTGAGTCACAATAGTATTTTCTTGGTAGTTGAGCTTGTAGCTTATGGTATGAAGCTTTGTCTTCTGATTTTTATGTTTTTTTGAATTGATATTAGAAATGCGAACTTATTTTCAGAAACCTTGATAAGAATGACTGCCTTGTAGCCGGAAGACAAGAAGTTTCCTGTTTTATACAAAAAAAATTTATGATTGTATAATATGAATTTGAATAAGAGAGGCTACAAAAAAATTCTGTACAAAGTTTGCCTTAAATTGAATCAAGAGAAAGGAAGAGTAAAATGCTTGATTTTTGTAAGACGAATAGCAAAACAATTTTGAAACCTCGGAATGTGTATTTGTAGTAGTGAAAGAGCAGCTTGACAATTTGTTTGTGATTATATATGATTATTTGTTACTGTTGCTTGTTTTTTTTTTTTGCTTGCTCTGCTTTTGTGTGTGTGTACAGGTTGGAGACTACGAGTGAATTGAGATTCCTGGCAGGATTCCTCCCTTTTTATACGGATCTCGAGAAGATGACGGCAACCAAAAAGCGTCGTGCATGGAGGAACCATACATTCCGTTTTGGGATCCGTCTGCTGCTATTACTGCTTTTGTAAAAAAATGAGCCTACGCAAGTAAGCTACATACGTGGTATTGTCATCATCATCATCATCCTTCACTAAAGGCAACTAACTGATGATACTATATGCTATTGTTTTTTTCCAGTGCGACTTTCTCCACATCTTAAAATGTGAATGGTGATATAAGTATACTTATTTATGCATATTATGATATGTGCTGGTACGTACGATGACTACTACTACATCCATATGATTACCAATTGTACAAATGGGAAATGGAAGGCACCAAAACAGCTTTTTTCTTGAAGGATACATGCATGATGATAAGTGTTTTTTGTGGTAGATCAACGTGAACAGCTTATTCGCAACAAAATGCTCTGTTTTATAACTTTTCATAACATGTTTAGCAAAAGAAATCAGTTAGTGGCATGGTCATATCAAACAAGAAAAAAATTCCCTTGATATTCTGCCAAGCCAGAAGCAGCAGCAGCAGCATCATACTTCCCCACTGTGTATTTAAACACTGTCGCACTTTTACCCTGCTTTCTTTTGAACTCTCAAACTGTACAAAATCTGGCATTTACACAAATGCAATCATCAAGCTAGTTTGTTTTATGACTAAAAATAAAATTCGTCAGCAAATACACATTTGGACTCATGGATAAAATTTATAGTGTCTTCCTCCCTTTCACCTTAAGTTTATGCAACTAGAATAGACTAGTGTATATAAGTTTGTGTTACCACCAAACAAATACTTAATCCTGTTGCATACCACGCCAGCCACCACATTTCTGTAATGAACATATTCAGAATTGTACATGCGAATACTTGTTGACTGCTGACGAAAGGATTTGGCCTCCTATGACCCAAAAAAATACCTCCTACCAATTACACATTCCCATTTATAAAGTTTCCATTGACAGTTGATATGTGGGGGAGGCTTCAAAAAATAGACACGTTTTTGACTACAACATAAAGTAGCAATAAATACTTTGGGTGTAGTTAAGTATTGATTATAGTTTTTGCAGTATAGAGATCAAGTAGTAATTTATAAAAGATTGGTGTAGGCGTCATCATTGCCAAAAATAACACATTATACATAAGTTATAAATGTAAAAATAATGACTGGAAATATCTGATAAAATTCAAAATAAAGTAGAACAATACTTGGAACGCCTTAATCTCCATAAAATACTACATTTCTTCACGACTTCAACTACGAATTTGTTGCAAAACATACATGGAAAAGTGAAAATTAAAAAAGACTTCGTTACAATTTTAAACCTTTCAATCGGTAAAACTGCCTACGCATTACAAGGTATCAAATGTCCCCTTCTAGTTCAAATCCAGTGAGAGAAAAATCTTTTTAACGTTAATGACGGTTCATAAATCTTCTATGAAGATATGAACAGCTAAAATTTGTTTAGAATCGAAGGAAAATAAGTCATATATATGCTACGCAACCGATGCATTGTGTGTGCGTAGGAAATTGCTCGCTCAAGTCGTAACCTCTTTGCTTGCATTTTACTCAAAGTTCTTAACAGCCTATAGGATTCTCCCAATAGTGAAAATTTTAAGGTTCTCGGCAAATGGCAGTTGGCACGGTAGTTACATAGAAATAATACAAATTTTGTTTTTATACAAGTCAGTATGCTGAATAATAAGTTGCAGCTAGGCACACTAATCAATAGGACATTGTCAAACAAAAGAAACTTAATAAAACAATGTTTTCCTATTAATTATCCACACCGAGAAAATCCAATATCCCAAGTTTTCAACATGAATTATCTTTTGAAAGCGACTAGCACTACATATATGCAGAGGCGTACGTAGTTAACTTTCTCCAACCACATGCGTAATATTAACAGTAGTGGGGGCACTATATTTTAAGCAGATGAACTATTGTCAACTTATTTAACTCAATTTCAAGAGGCTGCACATCATTTTGCGGTGGTACGGCATGGCTGCATCTCCTGCTGGCTGGTATGCTTGTATAATAAGAAATGTACATACTGCTACTGAAGATCATTTGATCACTATAAAAATTGGAAAATTGACAGGGAGCATGCATAATTTAAATTCAAACAGAGACGCCCAAACCTGCTCCAGATCCGATAATCACATTTATTTAAACAGAAGAGACAAAAACGTCAATGGAAAAGTTCAGTTGTTCTGTTGAAATGGAGAAAAGAGAAGGAAAACGTGATGATGATTGTGGTGATGATGGTAACACAACCAGAAACAGCTCATCGTGATCATCATCCACTCCAGAACAATGGAGAATTAGATAACTTGTTCTGGAAGTTGACTTTTTTCGCTTTTTTAATTTGTACACATGCACTCTTTCAATTTTGCAGAGTTAACTGTGGCTCTGCTTCTTATTTTTGTCTGCTTTACAGATCTCTTCATTATTGTAATTTTTCTCCCATATGATGGGGGCGACATGAGTTTCAGTGCGTTGACTTCAACTATATAAATTAGTATGGAGAAAGCAAACGATAAAACTTTTTTGTTTCATTATTTCTTACTCTTGCACTTATCCTTTACAACGGTAGTACATGCCACAGATGAAAAAGATTAACCAATTGTCTATAAAAAATGTACATTTGTTTCTCATAAAAGCTGTAGATAATGTGGCAACGAACAATTACAATGTCACAAACCCTTTGTAAGTTAGTGTATGCTAGTAAGGATGTATTAAAGGCCATGCGATTTTTTTTGCTTTCTTTTTTTCTATGCTTTCCAATTTCAAGTGCCGAAATTGCATTCTATTCAATAAAATGACGAGACAAGGAAGGAAAAGAGGGAATGCCAATACATAACATGAAAAGTGCAAATATCGTGCTTACAGTTTACAAGAAAATTTCATGCGCTGGAATTGTGGATGACTTGAATGAACAAGTATGTATATTACTGAACGTCTTTCTCAAATGATTTCATGGTACATGCACGAAATAAAAATCTTGTACACGTTACAACAACACAAAAAAACATAAGTACATACACCAGAAAAAAAGCCCCGCAAAAAAACGACATTATCAAGTATACTTCAGCAAAAAAAAATTAATGTGGAATGATAAGAAAACACTTCTGGTAACTTCCTTGCTCAGTTCCTTCTCCTTTGACATGGCTTGATTTTCCTCCTTCAAGAGTCAAAATTAAGATATAAAAGCATAAAATCTGCCAACATCCTGCTATGCTATGATTTAACTATTCAACGTCATATTTTTCGGTTTTTTTCCTTCAAGTTGTATAGGAGTGTCGCTGGAAAAGCATTCATACACTTATAATTTGTAATTTGCACTCGTTACATTCATTTAAATGCTTACGTTATGATCTACTTGATTTGATGCTCTCTGATTTGCTGACCTATTTCAAAAAATATTAAACTATGACAATTATCATGTTAGTTTTGGATAAGAGAGTTTATATTGCAAATGCATGGAGAAATGAGGAAAGGTCTATGCATCATTTTTCTCTATATGTAATTTAAATAACGATAGTAACTGAGTTTTAATGGACATTATAATTTTTGGGCGTTGATAGAGTACATAAGGTCGCATAAATAGGACATAAAATATAAACGACCCATATGCTCTTTATTTGAGGTTCTTTCTCTTAATTCAATTATTTCTAGTGTTATTCTTATTAGATAAGTATGAGTGGAATTAAATCAAAATCAAAATAATGACGTTCTATTTATTTCCATTGTTTTGCTGAAATCTCTATCATTTATTCTCTCTCACGATCATTTTTTTCATATATATTGTTATCTAGCGTCTTAAAGTAAGGATATTAATTAATTAATCCTAAAAGAGGAAGGAACAATGGGAATGGCAACGATAAGAGGGCAAGTGAAAAGAATTTTTTCCCCGTATGTACTATAAGAGAGTACGGTCAATTTAATTACGACATGCTGTTTAAGAAACCAGGAAGAAAGGCATGCTGCTTGTCTCTGTTGCTGTTGTTCACCATTTACAAAGTACTTCCGTGTAACATTCAATGATTCACAGTGGGATACATTTTTTCAAAAAAATAATTAAAAAGGGCTTTGTTCTTGTAGAGCACAAGTATTTTGTATGTACGTATATATGTACCATTACAAGTTGCATGTCTATCTTCCTAAAGAATGGATATAAATCTATAGTTTTAATGGTAGCAAAAAACGAAGCAAAACTTTCTCCAGTTTTTTTTTGTGCAGAGGGTCTGAATATTTGCAAATAGTGCTGTTGGCAATGATATGCTTACTTTCAATTTACCAGCCAGCCACCTACTCACACTTTTTTTGGCAGGAGTACATATGTAATAGTCCTTGACAGATTTTGTAGGACTTTTGCTAACCATGCGCCATCTTCAACAACGTCGTATTTTGCTTTACGAGGGCCTTTACCTCTATTATAATGATCTCCAGTTTTAAAGTGGCATTTCAGTCTTTAAAATACGTCAAGAAATTCGAAAATAATAAGGAAAAGGTGCAAGAAACAGATTCACTTTGAACGCTTCCAACAAAGAGAGATGAAAGAAATTCGTGTCAAAAATGAAATAGAGATTGTCCGAGAACTTTACCTACCCATTCAACCGGTTTTAAAAAGATTTGTAGTTTCAAAGAGACTAGAAAGTAAAATTAAGCTATTATTACCTTTATTGTTAGCTTGCTCTGCCCACGGACGGTTGGATATGTCATCAAATCAGACTTGTTGGTCCGAGAGGGAGTCGTTTTCATAAAGGTGTAGTCAGGGATTTTGTACAAATATTTACAACACCATACGTAAAATTGATGTCATGGGAGGCCTGAATGGATCAAAGTGCGAAGCTTTGTGATGTACTTACAAACTTACAAGCCATTTTTTAAGCAATGCAAAAGAGATGGGGTGGGTTGAGAACAAGGAAAAATGTGTAGTAGTAGTGGTGAACTGTTTGACGTTACCACTTTACAAAAAGCTTTTCTACGCTTTTTATTATAAAACGAAACTTCACTTCATACAAAAGAATTATTTAAATATTTGTATTTAACCTGGAATTCCGATATTGTTTAAAGTGTTCATTTTATTCTTTACTTTAGTGTTGTCACTTTCATCGTTTAAAAAATTGGTAGATGTTAGAAATCTTTTACAATTGCAAAAGCAGCATAGAAAAGGCATATTCAAAAATGCTAAATTGAATGAATGCCTGCTTCGCAGAAGGTACACATATCGATCAGAGCACATCACAGATGAATATTTCATACCTGTGTAAGCAAATTCCAAGGATAAGCAAGTTTCCCTGTTCTTGGTTGTCATTGGTAGCATTAAATGTACATTGTATGTATGTACACATATGCTGTAAACAATATTGAGAACATTTTTTCATTTTTAGAAATTTGTTTATGTTAATGGAAAGAGCAACATTCGTTTGAAGGGAGAGTCAAACAGTGAAATTGAAAAAAAAGGAACGTGACATGATCAGTCCAAACCAAAAATTAAACATTCAGTCTTCTTAAAGCTCAAAGGACATTTTAAGGTTATGGCTGCAGTTGCATTCTAAATCAGCACTTCAACTGAAAGTTGCCTAGTGTGAAAATCATCACGAGTGACGTATAAACAAGAGGAAATGGTTTCTCCACAAACGAGCGAGCGAACAGAATGTTGACATTTTTCTCGAGAAAAAAAACGTCCTAATTTACTTTTAATAATTTTGAAATTGGTTTAGAATTGGCGATAAATGACAATGTCAGTGATAACACGGATAGTTACAATGTAAGAGATGGAGTTTAAATGGGAAGTCAAACGAGAGTCTTTGACCGAATAGGAAGTTATTTTACCCGACGTATTGTAGTCGTTTACGTCACAAACACAAAATAATGTGCATGTTATCTACAAAAGTGTTCCACATTGACATATTTTTGCCGTAAATAAATACAGAGGAGAACCCACCTTGTAAATTCTAAAAGAACGGTCTAGTTGCGGGTCGCTATGTAGTAATGATGCTGTTTGAAGTGGTCTGATGGTTGCACTGGTACTACGACCGTTTTACAAAAAAAGTGAAATCCCTAGGTGCCTAATCGAGTACCCATGAAGATGTATCTGACAGTTAAATCAACACCATTTACTTTTTGTCATGTTGTGCAAAGGGATAATCTGACGTGCTACGCAGTGGGTAAGCGAAAACCGCAAGAAGAACGCTGAACCAACTACAATAATACAGATCGTACTCAGGTAAGAAAAACCATCCAAATAACCTGTCTTTGGAATATAGATTTTCATTGAATTGGAACTTGCCAAAGGTTTTTATAGGATTTAACAATCTGTTCAAAACTGAAACAGAGCAGTATCCCAAGCAAAATGTGTACACTTGTGTGACCTGAATCAAAATAAAGAAACATTTTGGCTGATTCTCAGATGTTCCAAAAATATCTCAGAGCTCGAAGTATAAAGATCTCTTAGGAATTACGAACCTGAGACAGACTGACTGACAACATAAATAAACGTATTAAGTGGAAAATATTTGTGTGCATGTTACCCACGGTATAAACATTTGTACACTAATAACCGAATGCATTATGCATGGCAGAACCCCGTTCTTACAATGCGGATCTGTAGGTTGGACATCACCCACCTCTCATTTTACAATAAAACTTTTTAAAACTCTCCTCTTACCGTTTTTTGGGACATTTTTTTTTCTCTCATGTGAGAGGATAATATACATTTTATTTCCAAATAGTAGTATGAAATGAAGTACCGTATGTAAATAATATGGTGGTTTGTACATACGAAATAAGCTTACCTTGTGGGTGTTATAAGTTAAAGATGATATGCAAATACTATAGTTTAGTTTTTAGACAGGATCAAAAAATAAAAAAAAGTCAGTGGTGGCTGAAGCCTCTTTCGTTGAAGAAGAGTTCGTTTAGTATCTCTTTCCCGAATCATAATAAGCTTATTGTTGGGAAAGGACATTTGACATTAGATTTTTCGAGGGTGAAAGTTTTCCTTGCATTTGTATGCCAACTTTTCGTCTGAAAAGAAGATGATAAGATGGGGAGAGAGGGAAAATACGACGAATAAAAATCAGCAAGTAAGGAGATACTCTGCTAGTTTACCCTGTTTTGAATAATATATAGGTATACATGTATGTCATAGCGTGTCACACAATATCCTACTACTAGTGTTATAATCGTAACAATATTTTGTACAAATAAGCAGAAAGAAATGATGTGTGCCCAGTCAGCAAATACTTCAATTTTGGGTACTTTGGTACACAGCAGTGAGCAAAAGTTGTGGTAGGAAGGAATATAGGAAATTATTTGGTGACCAGTGGAGTCACAGTAAAAAAGCTGATTTTGAATACTGCCATGATAAACCAAGCCGTCGTTTTCATTTAAAATCCATATTACAGTTATTATGACAGACTCAAGCTCAGCAATTGTGATGGTGACTACCACACAATGAAAATAAAATATACGATCCCTTAAATATCTTGGATCCATTTTTACACTTTGCAAATGAGCTAGCAAAATATTTGACGTGACATGGGTAAAAAATATACATGCTATACATATTTTTGTGAAGGCTTTACACTTTTAGATGCTTCACTACAACTCATAATATGTCATTTTTATAAATAAATAAAATGTTTATTCAATCACTGCGACGGCAAATTCTTATATTTTCAGACATTTCCAGTATAGTGATGATATTAATAAGTGTGTTTGCACCAAATATCTGCCGAAAAGCCATGGTGACGATGATGATGATGATGACAGTAACCCCGATTTCAAAGATGGTGAAATACCGAAAGGAAATAACTTGAACGGATGTTCCCCCATCTTATTACAGGATTACAATTTGCAAATATATAAGTATAGCGTGTTACATTTTTCCATTTTGCAGGCTTGTATATGCTCCTACTTTTGACTTTTTATATGTTCAGTATGCTCTCATGAACCTAATTTTCTTATTCTGTTCAGATGTGACAGTCGCCTTTGTTGGGGTGGAAAAGTGAGAAATTCATGTCTGCAGCATGTTTCCCTCCAGTTGTCATTGTCATTTTTCGCGTATCCTTAACAAAGTGGATGAGACCATTATTAATGTAAAAAGGCATATTTTACTTTTCCACGAAATCGTATCTTGTGTCGACAACCCTACAAGCACACATTTCGCGTAGCAATAGTTACCATGAATTGTAAAAAAAAGTGGAGTATAAATATAACAGTCAAAGTCATCAGACGACACAGTGAAAGTAGTTTTACTTCCTCCAAAGGTGTTGTTTATCATGATCTTGTTGGAAAAATGAGAACGTAAATTAGGTGACGTATGTTGATAATACTGATTACACATTTTTCCGCGGATGATAATAATGAGCTGTATTAAAATGTATAAGTCGTTATTTATTACCGTCCTGCTCGATACTTGCCCATGCGGTCATGTAGACATTTTGCTGTGCTGGGTGGTTTCTCAATGGCATTTTGAAGTTACGGCACAATTTTTATGACAGTAAAGTAACTGGTGGTTGTAGTAGCTGGTCCAACGGTAAATTTCCTTTAACTCTATTTTTACTTGTGTATACATACATAGGTAATATCTATGTATTAAAGGGTGGAAGGCCCGTTTTTATTTCCTAGAATGTCTGAGCTGAGAGTAAGTATGGTAAGACGTATAAAAATTATGTATCCAATATATGTTCGTTACTACTATGCTAGTTTATTCAGAAGATTTATGATACCAAAAAGCGTTGACTTGTTGAACGAAAACAGGGATTGGCGTACGTTTTTAGGACAATAATCTAATATTTTACTTGGAATGTCCCTAACGTTAAAATGAGATTGGATAAATATTTAGGCTCTCCAGGAATGATTTCATGTCTTAAATCATAAATTTACTAGTATTGTTGGTTATAATTTCAAAAAAGCATTCATTTGTTTGGCTATTGACCGGACGATATAATATTACAATCTTAAAAGTTGTGCTAATAAAACTTTAACCATTTTGCTTTTAGTCGACAGCCGGACAATATGCCATAGTCAATAATTCCCGACGACTACGATTCATCCGCACAATAAATTCATAATGAAGAATAAACTTAAATTGAAGACCATTTTTTAAAAAATTGGTAAGTTTCAAAAGCAGTGGAAAATTACGGCGTAAAACTGAATTGCTTTGGAACAAAAGCTTATAAGAGAAAGGGAGAGAGAGAGATCAAAGTTTGCAAGTTTCGTTTCAATTTCCAGGACAAAGTTAGTGGTAATGCTCAATGATGATAACGGTTATGACGTCGATAAGATTAAAGTGAAATAGTATTACAAACTACCGTCATCACCCCCTTATTCTTCCTTCTAGATTGTATTGGAGTGAGCAAAGTTGACTGTGTGTGGTATGTGTATGTAAATGGGACATAAACGTGTATATGACACACAAGGGAACATTTGTCTTCTCTTTGGGGAAGACTAAGGCACACCACCACTACCGCAAAAAAACCTGTAAAGGTGAAATAGTAGAATCTGACTCGACTGAAATATTATACGCGTCGCTATCTAGCCTGATTACGCTTCTGTACAATATATGGACAAACTGTTGCTCTTCTTACCCCCATTGGACAATGAAATACTAGGATTTCCTTTCACCTGCTAGCATATCTTTCCTTTGATATTGGAATTCATATTGGTATTTGCCATTCGTGTTTTGTTAAAGATAGCATGCATCTAACTCAATGATCTAGGCCGGTGGGGCGATAGTACCAAGAATTTTTTACACGGGGTAAATTAATCCATTTCATTACCAGTGAGGTATTATGGAAACTGATACGAAACTTTAGGCTTTTCTGGTGGCTGATTTTAAGGGACAACAACATAATAATATTTTGTTATTACCAAGTGCTCCAGATAATCATGCAACCTCATGATACAAGCAAAACTTTTTTTAGTCATAGAAGCCTCTTACCTTGAATAAAGTAATCCAGGTGGTTGGAGCCAAACTACTTGTAAGCAAATTATTTATGCTTTTATAGAATGTACTTATAATTATCCTTTTAAAAATTTACCATAATATATTATACTTTTCTCCAAATTTTTCAAAATTAAAAAATGAGGGATGAATAGAATACAGATAACTATCCTAGAAGCTTCATTACTTGTCACAGTAGGCTCAGACATGTTATTTACGGACCTGCATTAGATTGTGTTTTTTAGATTCTATTGTATTTCAGAGATCTTAATTTAATTTTGAAAAATATAACATAACACTAGTTTTGACCAGGTGACCTGCTAGACGCCATTTTTGAAATCGTCATGACCTTAATTCTTTCTTGAAAAAGTAAGAGTGCAGTCTTGTTA